>JAJJMB010000948.1:9621030-9689705 GCA_023531105.1 Papaver atlanticum | reverse complement strand
CGATTAAGATTATTGTGAGGTGATTGATATTTCTAGGATGTTCTTCGAGAATATAAGTCCGGTATATCAATTGGTTCCTGTTCACTTTGATTTATCAAAAGACGGAACAAAAACTTCTAGGTATTGCTGTGGGAGACAGATTTATCTATTCAATAGACTTTTCTATGTTAGACAGATTGGTTTATCAAGTCCTCGTCTTTGGGTCGTAGCAACTCTTAGTTGTGGGTGAGATCAGCTAAGGGAATCAAGTGCGTAGAGTCCTGCTGGGATTCAGAGGCGTAAGGAACGCGACTGTACCTTCATCAGTGTGAGATTGGTTAGGGCTCAACTACATTCCAGTCCGAAGTTAACTTGTAGTAGGCTAGTGTCTGTAGCAGCTTAATATGGTGTGGTGTTCAAATCTGGACTAGGTCCCGAGGTTTTTCTGCATTTACGGTTTTCTCTTTAACAAAATTTATGGTGTCTGTGTTATTTCTTTTCTGTATTATATTTTCTATATAATTGAAATATCACAGGTTGTGCGTAAGTTCAATCAATTGTGAATCCGACCTTTGGGTTGTTGATTAAATTGATTGACACTTGGATATTGGTTTTTGATACCGTCCAATTTATTTCTTATATTCAATCGGGCTCGCAAATTACTATTTGTTTGATTTCAGATTGAATTGAGAAATAAAGATATAACTCTTGATATACTTTTCTTAAGATTGAGTCTGACTGTCTAGTTGATTCTCTTGAAAGTATATTGGAGTTAGTGAAAAAGTGGGGGTACAACAACCTCACCCAATATTTTGCTTAGCAATCTGTATAGACTAACTCCAATATACTTTTAAGAGAATCAACTAAACAGTCAGACTCAATCTTAATAAAAAGTATATCAAGGAGTTATATCTCAATTTATCGATTCAATACTTACTCAAGCAAATAAAAATCTGCGAGTCTAATTGAATACAAGAGAAATTAACTTGAACAGTACCAAAGACCAATGTTCTAGTATCAATCAATTTCAATCAACAGCCAAAGGTTGGATTTACCAATTGATCGATTCAACGCACAACTTGTGATATATCAATTATATAACAAAATATAATGCGGAAAAGAAATAACACAGACACCATAAGTTTTGTTAACGAGGAAACCGCAAATGCAGAAAAACCCCGGGACCTAGTCCATATTGAACACACACTGTATTAAGCCGCTACAGACACTAGCCTACTACAAACTAACTTCGTTCTGGACTATAGTTGAACCCCAATCAATCTCACACTGATCCAAAGTACAGTTGCGCTCCGTACATCTATGATCCCAGCAGGATACTACGCACTTGATTCCCTTAGCTGATCTCACACACAACTAAGAGTTGCTACGACCCAAAGTCGAAGACTTTAATAAACAAATCTGTATCACACAAAAAAGTCTACATGAATAGATAAATCTGTCTCCCACAGAAATACCTACAAGTTTTGTTCCGTCTTTTGATAAATCAGGGTGAACAGGAACCAATCAATAACCCGGACTTATATTTTCCGAAGAACATCTTAGAATTATCAATCACCTCACAATAATCTTAATCGACTAGTGAAACAAGATATTGTGGAATAACAAACGATGAGACGAAGATGTTTGTGACTACTTTTCTATCTTGCCTATCGGAGAAATCAATCTCAAGCTGATCTTACGATTGCACTCAATCACGATAGAAACAGCAAGATCAGATCCCGCAACTACAAAAAAAAAAGTTGGGTCTAGCTTCACAATCCCAATGAAGTATTCAAGTCGTTAACCTACATGGTCTCGATAGAAACCTAAGGTTAAAGCAGAATCGACTCTAGCTCATACAACTAGTATCACACAGGAGGTGTGGGGATTCACTTTCCCAGTTGCTAGGGTTCTCCTTTATATAATCTAAAATTCAGGGTTTGCAATCTAAGTTACCTTGGTAACAAAGCATTAAATATTCACCGTTAGATGAAAACCTGATTAGATTTAAGCTAATATCTTTCAACCGTTAGATCGAACTTAGCTTGTTATACACAAATGAAATGGACGTCCATTTAGGTTTCTGTAACCGTACCTAAAGGTGTACAAGTCGTTTGTTCAACAGTAGTTTACCAAATGGTTAGCCATATGAGAACTTTCATATCAACCTTATTCATCTTCACCTTAACTAGTTCAAATGACTCAAAAGAACTAGTTAGAGAGTTGTTCAATTGCTTAGATCTCATAGAACTATACAAGACACAATCGAAGCAAAATCGGTTTTGATTCACTCGAATCGATTCATGAACTTTATAGCCACGGTTTGCAAATATTCATTCCTTAGTTTATATATATTTAAGTTCACGAATAAACCAATTTTAGAAAGTAACACACTTAAGTATGTGTACGGGTATGCGTACTTAAGTAACCGGATTTGAGTTTGTTTTGGTTTCCAAACTCAGCAGAAATTCAAGGACGTGAACACTCCGCCAGTATGCGTACGGGTACACATACTTAGGTAACCGGATTGAGTTGGATTGATTTCCAAACTCAGCAGAAATTCACGGACGTGAACTTCCGCCAGTATGCGTATGGGTACGCATACTTACCCAGTCTCCATCAACCATTTATTATACACACAAGTATGCATACATTTGGTTCCTGGTTTTGGAATTATACACTAATGCGCGAACACATTATATGCTTATCTCCAAAGAAGGTTACATGTTCTAAACTCTCATTTCAATCATTGAAACATTCTTAGAGGATGTTAAATAGAGGTTATTCACACACTATTTTTCATCAAAGCAATTTTCAAGATATTGAAATAACCAACATGACTTTCGTCACTTGTATCGATGAACTTGGCCAAAGCGAAAGCTTACCAACACATATTTCGAGAAAAAGATAAATGAGATAAACTCGGCTCGAAATAGCAAATGTGTATAATCGAAGTCTATATAGCAATATGACTTTTGTCTCAAGATAGGAGATAGAGTAGATAGAATTTTTGAGTGATAGATAAGTTCAAGTCTCCACATACCTTTTAGTCGATGAAGTTCTAACGGTTCCTTGAGTAGTTCTTCGTCTTTGTATGATGAATGTCGTGGAGTCTAGAGCTCAACTACACTTTCTATCCTAGTCCGAGACTTAGCTATAAGTAGACTAGAAATCAAGACTTATAGTTTTGGCAACTAAACTTGACAACAAGCTTGAGATAGGAACGCTTGCGAGTTTGACCGAGCAGTGCTCTAACAATCTCCCCCTTTGTAGATTTTAGTGTCAAAACTATCAATACATATGGAATACAAAAAATAAACTTTGCAGCTTCTCTTCCACATGCATGATCTCCTTGGTTCTTCAACATTACTCGAAATCTTCGTCACTTCCAAGTACTCCAATGATTCCAAAGGTTGTAAGTTCAGCATCATCGTTGTTGAAAATCCATAGCCATAACAATGAGAAAACAAAAGCTCTCAATCATTGTTACACAATGTCATAGTATTTTTACACAACATCAAAGTTCAATTGTATCACAACTTCGAAAACAATACTATGGTGATATGTATCACTCCCCCTTAGTCAATACTCCATCTCACATGGAAACATCTTCCCCTTACATAATGATCCGAAAACCATATGTATTTGTAGTATGAAGTACACATTAATTCTCCCCCTTTTTGTCAATAAAATTGGCAAAGGTACGAAAACTAGTGGGATCCTAATGAAATTTCCATAGAGACATTTCATGACCAAAAGAAAGCACATATCAACTTTTTAGATGCAATCATATAGCCGAAACTAAATGCATTCATCAAGGAATTTATAAAGATACAAGATAACCCCTATAATATTCCACAGCCGCACTCCCCATAAAGATTTGGCAATAAAGCACAAGTTCAAAAAGAACTCTCCCCCATAAAATGTCATTCCCGAAAGAACAACAAGAGCGACCTTAATTTCACAAGAAAAGAAGGATTTCTTTGGACAACAACAAATCACATAAGAATATGAATTTGTATCCAAAATACTCAATTGAATTAACCACAAGTGAACCCATGATTAATTCAACCGGAATACTCAACTAAATTAACCACAAGAGAACCCATGATTAATCTAATTGGAAAATGCTCATCATAAGAAAACTTACGGAGCCGCACAGTATATACATAAAATTTGGATCAGGGAAGATCAATACTGCGGAATAAACAAAGATTCATTCTATCTTCCATCACTATTTTCACAATGACATACAATAGAATTAATCTTTGTAAACAAAAGTTCATCATTTCTTCCATCAATATTTGCATAATGACAAAAAAGGCTTAAATTTTGTCTGGCAAAAGTTCATTCAATCTTTTATCAATACTCGCGTATCGACATATGAAGGACTTAACTTTTGACCACGTATGGGACAATCATAGTTCACGGACGCAAACACACATATCTCATAACAAATTACAATATATAAAACCATAAAGATTAATACTTGCAAAATCATCTTCCAAACAAACTTTAGAATTTAAATAAATAAATCTAAACACATTGAAGATGAAAACGTTTGACATAGCTATGTGAATCACAAAACGGCTATTCCAAACTCTAGTTATTCTTCTTAAAAACACAAGAATAAAATTCTCAAAAGAAGTTTTCCAAGGAAAAATACACAACTCTTAGAGAACATGATTTTAAAAACATTAAACACGTCCAACAACAAGAGATTGAACATGGACGAGCTCATCAGTTGCTTTCTTCAGTTTTTTTTTTCCAGAAAATCAAGATTCCTTGTTGCAATTCCAAGTTGTTCACGTACGACCTCAAAATCTCGAAGAAGATTTCCTACCAGTTGTGATGACATCTGAACTGGTAGTTTGTTTTCATGATCAACAGCATGATAGCAGGTTATGAAAACAGGATTCTCGTGAAACTCGATAGTCTTGTCCTTCTCAACTTTGTCTTCCTTATTGCATCCATCCATTGTGCACGGTGGTTACAAACTTGGTACTCGATCAAGAGAGTGGTGGAGCCAAATTTAGACGAAGTCTTGAAAAATTCAAGGACCCATTCTAAACAAAAGGTGACATTCTTTGTTCAAAGGAACAATGAGAATTGTTGAAAACCAAGGAAATCAAACAAGGAATTATTCTCAAGAGTAATCAATCAAAAACATTACATCATGAAAAGTACTGGAGCAAGGCTCAACAGTTTTATGATCATCGTTTTTGTTAAGGAAAATAAAATATAACAACAACTACTTTATCAAGTCACAAAGGCTTCTTGAGAATTATGAGCATCCTTCCACATTACATGAAGGATGCTACATTGAGTAGTCATGTTGTATTTTGATGAGCATTTTGCTCATCAAGAATATTGACTTCTTCTCTCTTTCCTTCATGAAGATTCTCAGAAAAATCACTAGGATTAGTTGAAAAAGATTTAACCAAAGGGAACAAGGAATACCTGGACCTGCTGTTTTCCTTGCCTTTTGGATTCTTCGTTTGAGTCTGTTTATGTTAATATTTAGCTCTGAGACTCGATTATTGATATGAATAAATTCTGGAGCAGACACCTCGGGTTCACCGTCCTTTTCAAAGAGATAAAGGGAGTTTGACTTTTCTTTCTTTCTCCTATGCCTTTTTCTCTTTTCAGAGTAATTTAAAAAGTCAGTTGCCCACTTGACATTCTTCCTTCTACAATTGTAGGCTTTTTTTGTCTTAAAAACATAATCTAGAAATGACTCATCACAGCATTTCTCTTGATTGCAGACATTTCCTTTTACTCCAGCAATATGAGAGATAGGTTTAATTACTTCTTTGGACATCCATGCAAGAATGTTGTGAAGTTTCTCATTCCTCAGTCGAAAACGACATCTTCATTCAAGATGCCCTTTATTTCCGCAATAATAGCAGTTAAAGGAATTGTTCTTGACTGTTCTCATGCGAGTAAAATTTGAAGGAGTACAATCCTTGTTCCTAAGATCGTTGAATGCTGGAGAAGTTTTTTCACATGAAGAGTTGTCAATAGCATAAACAAAATTGATTTTACCAGTACTTGGAGCGTCTATTCCCTTATAGCCCAGACCACACGTATCACGATGTTCTTTACATGCTCTAAGCATAGAAGTTAATTTTGTAGAGCTAAAATTTAATCTTTTCAGATTCTCTTCCAGTGAATTTACCTTATTAAGAGCAGCATCGAGATCATTCTCCAAGGATTTTTCTCTGGCAAGGAGACTGAGTTCTCTGTCATTAAAACATTTTTGTTGAGAGTCATATCTTGCTTCAGATTCTGCAAGTCTTTCTTTCAACACAAAGAGATTTCGAAGGAGATTATCACAATCGGATCTTTTTGAGCGTAAATCTTCTTCTCGATCTTTAACGGTAGATTGTAAAAGTCTAAATCCAGAATCATAACCCTTAAAGAGTTTTCTCATCTTTCTGTTTTCTTGACAGAGAGGTGCCAAATATTTCCTCAAGCAAGTTGTTGACTTCTTTTCTTTCAAAGCATGGTCAAAGAGATTGATATATTGAGAGACTTCCTCATCAATAGTTTGTCCTTCTTCCGACACTCTCATCTGAAAGATCATCCAACTGTTCATCTAGACACTTTTCCCACTTGAAGACAGATTCAGATATAGAGGAAGGAACAAGCGGTTTTTTAGATATTTCAGGATATTGAAGCATCTCAGTAGAACTCTGATTTGGTGTTGCGTTATCAGAGAGATTACTGTCCATAGAGTCAGATCACTACAAACACATACTTATAAGGTCTTTAAACGTGTTTGCCTGCTCTGATACCAATTGAAAAAGTGGGGGTACCACAACCTCACCCAATATTTCGCTTAGCAATATGTATGGACTAACTCCAATATACTTTTAAGAGAATCAACTAGACAGTCAGACTCAATCTTAATAAAAAGTATATCAAGGAGTTATATCTCAATTTCTCGATTCAATACTTACTCAAGCAAATAGAAATATGTGAGTCTAATTGAATACAAGAGAAATTAACTTGAACGGTACCAAAGACTAATGTTCAAGTATCAATCAATTTCAATCAACAACCAAAGGTTAGATTTACCAATTGATCGATTCAACGCACAACCTATGATATTTCAATTATATAACAAAATATAATGCGGAAAAGAAATAACACAGACACTAGAAGTTTTGTTAACGAGGAAACCGCAAATGCATAAAACCCCCGGGACCTAGTCCAGATTGAACACACACTGTATTAAGCCGCTACAGACACTAGCCTACTACAAACTAACTTCGGTCTGGACTGTAGTTGAACCCTAATCAATCTCACACTGATCCAAGGTACAGTTGCGCTCCTTACGTCTCTGATCTCAGCAGGATACTACGCACTTGATTCCCTTAGATGATCTCACACACAACTAAGAGTTGCTACGACCCAAAGTCGAAGACTTTAATAAACAAATCTGTATCACACAGAAAAGTCTACAGGAATAGATAAACCTGTCTCCCACAGAAATACCTACAAGTTTTGTTCTTTTTTTTGATAAATCAAGGTGAACAGGAACCAATCGATAACCAGGACTTATATTCCCGAAGAACAGACTAGAATTATCAATCACCTCACAATAATCTTTATCGACTAGCGAAACAAGATATTGTGGAATCACAAACGATGAGACGAAGATGTTTGTGACTAATTTTCTATCTTGCCTATCGGAGAAATTAATCTCAAGCCAATCTTACGATTGCACTCAATCATGATAGAAACAGCAAGATCAGATCACGCAACTACAAAGAAAATAGTTGGGTCTGGCTTCACAATCCCAATAAAGTCTTCAAGTCGTTAACCTACATGGTATCGATGGAAACCTAAGGTTAAAGGAGAATCGACTCTAGCTTATACAACTAGTATCACACAGGAGGTGTGGGGATTCACTTTCCCAATTGCTAGGGTTCTCCTTTATATAGTCTCCAAATCAGGGTTTTCAATCTAAGTTGCATTGGTAACAAAAAAATCAATATTTATCGTTAGATGAAAACCTGATTAGATTCAAGCTAATATCTTTCAACCGTTAGATCGAACTTAGCTTGTTATACACAAATGAAATGCACATCCATTTAGGTTTGTGTAACTGTATCAAAACGTGTACAAGTCGTTGGTTCAACAGTAGTTAACCAAATGGCTAGCCATATGAGCATTTTCATATCAACCTTATTCATATTCACCTTAACTAGTTCAAATGACTCAAAAGAACTAGTTAGAAAGTTGTTCAATTGCCTAGATCTCATAGAAGTATACAATACACAATCAAAGCAAAATCGGTTTTGATTCACTCGAATCGATTCATGAACTTTATAGCCACGGTTTGCAAATATGCGTTCCTTAGTATATATATATTTAAGTTCACGAATAAACCAATTTTAGAAAGTAACACACTTAAGTATGCGGACGGGTATGCGTACTTAAGTAACCGGATTTGAGTTTATTTTGGTTTCCAAACTCAGCAGAAATTCATGGACGTGAACTCTCCACCAGTATGCGTATGGGTACGCATACTTTGGTAACCGGATTGAGTTGGTTTTGATTTCCAAACTCAACAGAAATTCACGGACGTAAACCTCCGCCAGTATGCGTACGGGTACGCATACTTACCCAGTCTCCATCAACCATTTAGTACACACACAAGTATGCATACATTTTGTTCCCGGTTTTGGACTTATACACTAATGCGCGAACACATTATATGCTTATATCCAAAGAAGGTTACATGTTCTAAACTCTCATTTCAATCATTGAAACATTCTTAGAGGATGTTAAATAGAGGTTATTCACACACTATTTCTCATCAAAGCAATTTTCAAGATATTGAAATAACCAACATGACTTTCGTCACTTGTAAAGATGAACTTGGCCAAAGCGAAAGCTTACCAACACATATTTCGAGAAAAAGATAAGCGAGATAAACTCGGCTCGAAATAGCAAATGTGTATAATCGAAGTCTATATAACAATATGACTTTTGTCTCAAGATAGGAGATAGAGTAGATAGACTTTTTGAGTGATAGATAAGTTCAAGTCTCCACATACCTTTTAGTCGATGAAGTTCCACCAGTTCCTTGAGTCTTAATCTTTGTATGATGAACGTCGTGGAGTCTAGAGCTCAACTACACTTTTTATCCTAGTCCGAGACTTAGCTATAAGTAGACTAGAAATCAAGACTTATAGTTTTGGTAACTAAACTTGACAACAAGCTTGAGATAGCAACGCTTGCGAGTTCGACCGAGCAGTGCTCTAACAGTTAGTCCATACAGATTGCTAAGAGAAATATTGGGTGTGGTTGCTAGACCCCCGCCTTTTCAACCTGCACAACACCACTTGAATCTCTTGTTATCAATCATGCACAAAACAGAGTCTGTTAACAATGGATTATCACAAGATGTTTCTAGATCTACATACAGTTCTAAAGATCCCGTTGATACTTCGATCTAGTTTGAGTGAATCTTATATCAGAAGAGAAGATTCTCAAGAATAAACAAACTAGGTGCAATCAAAGTTTCAACAACCGTTAGTCAATCAAATCAATCGAAAACTAATAACACTGCAATTATCTAGTTTCCCACCAACGGTACTCGTAGAGCTTCTTGATCCCACAGAAGTCTGTAAACGAGCGGTCATAAGAGATTTCGCCTAATTAGGGTACTTTCCTCTCCGAATAGACGGTTCCACCAGAAACAACAAAAAGATGAAGTTTGCATGGCTCTTATGATAGTTTGCTAGAAATGCAAACTTAGGGATTTATAGACCAAGGATGTTTGGACACCAAGGAATTTTCAAAACCGAAAATATTCTCAAGATATGCAATGAATGGAAAAATTCGGTTTTCATAATTCCAGTAAATGCTTGTCCAATATTTTACGAAATCTCTCAATAGAAAATCTCTAATTAGTAAATGCACATTACTAATTTTTATTCTCTAAAGATATGCATTTAATTGCTGGTCATTAAAAGCATATATAACCAAAAACCTTAATTAAAAGATTCTCAATTAATTTCTGTACAGGATCTCCTTGAGTACTAAGGAATATCTTTGAACAATAAATGATAAGAGTTACTGTCCGTGTTCAAAGTATGTTGACATCTTTTTTATGTAAATCATCTTTCATATTTACATTCTTTGAATCGGTTATACCACACTTCCAAACAAGTTTAGAATTGGTTCACCTATATTCCAAGACTACTATGTGATTGATCAAATATCAAATCACATCCATGGTTTCAATCGGTTCTACCAATCACTAGGATTAGTTATACCCTAATATGGAAACACTTGTGATCGGTCACACAAGTTACTAGGACCGGTTACATCAGTTACCATGATCGGTTACATCAATTACCAGGACCGGTTACCATATACTCATGGTATTGCTTGTGATCGGTCACACCAGTCACCAGGATCGGTTACACCAATTACCAGGATCGGTTACACCAATTACTAGGACCGGTTACACAACACTCTGTTATCGGTCACACCAATTACTAGGACAATTACAAATATCAATCATACCATCTTAGGTGATTACTTAGGATCGGTTACACTAATTAATCAAAAATAGTCATACCAAATCATAAGTCGGGCATTGTGATTAGTTGTACCAAGATACATAAAAAAGTTACGATCGGTTCTACCAACTCAAACATATTTGTAATCCAAAGATTGTAATGAATAGCCGTACCAATAAGCCTAGCAATTTCCCTTTCGATTCATAAAAAAAGTTCATGAATGTACTTCCTTTAAACAAATGTAAAACATTGTTTCTATGATGAAATCTTCACCATTACCCATTCACATAATCATAACAGCATTCATAAGATTATGTCGATGTCATATCTACGAAGTTCAAAAGATAAGCGTTATACTTCGTAGTCTAATTTCCTAATACTATGATCATGTGATCATGTCTCAATACTAGAGTAATATATCCAATACACAGCTTCGCAGTTATGTTTTCAATATAGCACGACTTGAAAGATACGTTAGGAATGAAACAGTTCAAGTCAATATTACTAACCTCAAGAGGAAGGATGATGTCGTCGTTGTAGCTCGTTACTTCTTCACGTTCTTCAGGTCTTCGAGTAATACTTGTATGTCTCAACATTCCTAGACTTTCTAGTCTAACCTAAATGAAGTTGTCTCTAATACATAATCAAACGAATCTTAGATGAGTTTTGACACACTAAAATATGACAACCAAACTTGACATACCAACGCTTGGTGGGTTCAACCGAGTTATGCTCTAACAGAAACAATCATGTAAATGTGGTATAACCGTCTAAGTGGCTATTTGATTTGGAAGGGATAGACAAGTAAGGTATTTTTCCTTGCGTATTCACAAGCAAAATCCTGATTTGGAATTGTAGCTACCTATATCGATGGTACATACATGATGGGTGCTCTTGATGAAATTTGGGTAAAGATCGATCGAAAATTGAGCTTGTGGTATATTATGCCACCGATTTTCATAGGTCTAAATTTGTCAAGAAATTTAACAAAGACATGCATCCTGATAGCACTCCCATGATTAATCGAGGTTCAAATGTAAGTAAGTGACCATTTCGTCTAAAGGAAGATGACGAAGATGTATTGGGAGATGAAATTCCCATATCTAATTATAATAGACGCATTGTTGTACTTAGTATAATAATGTACTCTATCAAATTTTACATCCTCAGGGAACTTGTTAGCTAGATATAGCCCAACGCAAACAGAACGTCATTGGAATGGTATAGCGAATGTAATCATGTACTTAAAGGTAACCATTGAAATAAAAAAAATTTATCCCTGCAAAGGCATTAAAAGGAATGCTAATGAAAGTGCAATCCAAAAGTTGTTGATTATGAAGGAATAATAATCTCTTCTCCAATGAAAGTAATCAGGGGGAGATATGGTAGACTATTAACTAGGTCATTACCGATATTCAGTTTCGAAAAGTACATGTGAAAAAACGGGGGTATAATAACCACACCCAATAATTCGTTTGGAAATCTGTATGGACTAACTCCAATATACTTTCAAGAGAATCAACTAGACAGTCAGA
The DNA here is from genome assembly GCA_023531105.1 of Papaver atlanticum. Lineage (NCBI taxonomy): Eukaryota > Viridiplantae > Streptophyta > Magnoliopsida > Ranunculales > Papaveraceae > Papaver > Papaver atlanticum. The sequence goes on along the minus strand of JAJJMB010000948.1, from coordinate 9,677,650 downwards.
CTCAATCTTAAGAAAAGTATATCAAAGAGTTATATCTCTATTTCTCAATTCAATCCGCAATCAAACAAATAGGAATTTGCGAGCCCGATTGAATATAAGAAATAACTTGGATGGTATCAAAAACCAATATCCAAGTGTCAATCAATTTAATCAACAACCAAAGGTTGGATTCCCAATTGATTGAACTTACGCATAACCTGTGATATTTCAATTATAAAGATAAACAATATAATGCGGAAAAGAAATAACACAGACACCAGAAATTTTGTAAACGAGGAAACCGCAAATGCAGAAAAACCCCGGGACCTAGTTCAGAATAAACACACACTGATTATAAGCTGTTACACCAATTTCCCACTACCTATTCGGACTAGATGTAATACCTTCTTCAGCTGTATTCAAGCACTTACAGAAATCCTAGCAGAACACCGATTCTCTTTAGGAATTCTTCTCGTATAACTTCTAGCAGAACACAAATTCTCTTTAGAAGTTATTCCCAAAAATCTTCTTGCAGAACAAAGTTCTCTTCAAAAGATACAACAACACGGTTACGTTTTTCGATCTTTTTTTTCTTCACAAAACACCGAATCGATTTCCCTTTAGATGTAAATCAAGTTTTTAGAAATCTTGTGTTTGTTTCGAACAACTACCAGATAAAAGTAGAGATGCCGAAACAAACTTGTAGATTAGGGTTTTAACTTACAATCAGTATGCGTACACACAAGGAGTCCGCGAACCTGATTTTCGTAAGTAAACTTGGGCGATTCCAAAGATCAATTTCCAAGTTAAGAAAACCCTAATAATTCTACAACAAGAACAACTATAATAAATCTAGAGATATCTTGTTTAAAACTTCTTAAGGATTTTTACGAGATACCTTAATCGAAGTTTTCTTTCTAGCTTCCGATTTCGACTAACAAGTGTTGGTATATGATCGGAAACTGAAATCTATCAAAACCTAGGGTTTATGATCAATAACTCTTGAATGGTTTTATATCAGAAGAGAAAACCTTAGAATAGACAAGAGGTGAAAAACCTAGATTACAAGTTGTATAATCAATCACGAAGATTAAATCCAACTCGGCTTTGTGATCCCCAATAAAAAGACTTTTATCTCACTCTTGTTCATAAAGAACAAAAGACATGGAAAACAACCTTATGAAGCTTACACCAATTTTCCAGAAGGGGATAAAAACGTGTAGCACTCACGAACCCTTTATTTATAGTGAAAGGTAACTTGAAAGCTACGCAAAGCTATTTTCCTTTTTCAAGACTCTCCTAATTTTGGGAGTCTTTCCTAAGTTACAACTCTTGCCAAAATAATTAAATAAATAATTAATTAGCAAATATTGTATTTATGTGAATAAATCACATTTTAACTTAGGAAGGAATCACAAACACTTTAATATGGTAATCAAATATGTTTGGAGTAATAGCTATCTTGCCTAGATAAGGAAACATCAAAAACATGACCAAAAATGGCTTCTAGTCACGTAATTGGGCTCAAGTCCGTGAACTGTTACAAACAGTTCGTGGATTGTTTCCTACTAACGAACTGTAACAATTACAGCAACACTTGTAATTGGTACTTTAATAAATCATTCATAACTTCATCGTTATAACTCGGAATTGAGTGATTCTTGGCTCGTTGAATTCGTAAGCTCATTCACTATAACATGAGAACCTTTCCATGGATAAAGGTTATTTTCACAAAAGTCATGGCTCAAATAACCTCGAGTATATATACATAAATGTACATTTACCTTCATAGGAATTGTTCCATAGAGTGAGCATTTGCTTTGATAGATTAGAAAGGTAGAATTGAACAAGAATCCAAATGACATAAATTACCACATACCTTTGTTGATGAAGTCCTTGTTGATGTCTTCTTGTAGTCTTCAAACTTCATCCTTCAAGGATAGCTTCGATTCTACTTCTTAGACTTAATCTAGTCCGAAACTATCTTTAGTATACTAAATCAAGAATGCATTTTGGCAACTACAATTGACAACTAACTTGACATACCAACGATGGTGGGTTCAACCGATCAATGCTATAACAACATGACTAAAGGAACTATCTGGAACAACTCTGAAAGTAATGAGGGGGATATCCCGACATCAGGGGGAGGATCCAAGGATATGATGTCGACATATTTTAATTCAAAATTGAAGCTGTGTTGTACTCTTTTTCCATTCGATCGAGAATAGTTTTTCCCAAAGGGTTTTGTTACTCGACAAGGTTTTTAATGAGACAACACTAAAAACATCAAGTATGTTGAACGTTGAAGACATAAGATCACGTTGATATTACTGAAATATCTGAATCAAAGAAATGAAACACGATAGTCTGTTAAGCAATGTAAAAGTGTGATAAACTCCTTTTGACTGCATTAGACTAATGAAAATTGTCTGACATCAGGAGGAGCATCTAATGGTGTCATGTGTTGAACTATTTTTCTTCACCGAGGTTGCTTTTTCCCACAGGGTTTTGTTACTCATCAAGGTTTTTAATGAGACAACAACAAACACCGATGTTTATACCATCAATAAATTGATGGTGTCCAGCTAATAAAGCCCGTTACGTCTAGCCCGTGAAGGAAGGTTCCAGAAGTTTCCACATGCCTTGTTGCCCAAGTTGCTTGCACATGAAGTTGTATAAGAATTAGGGTTACATACACTATATAAATATATGTATCCTAAACCCTAAAGTGATATGGAATCCTAGGTTAGCTAACCGGAAAAAATACAATTGTATCATGATCATCGATAAAATTACTCTCTATGGGATTCCTCCATGGATGTAGGCACAACTTGCCGAACCACGTTAAATTCTTTGTATCCAATATTTATCGCTTTCTAGCCTTAATTTTCAATAATCATCGTCAAATCATCGTGTTTAGTGCCTAAAAGTAATTTTGGGTACAAACAACCGGGAATGTAATTTCCCAGCTAAGGCTATTGTCTTTCCCACGAGGATTTTCTGCCTTAAGAGTTGTCAAGAAACTAGTCAACTTCAACGGAGCAAAGTGATCATCTGCAACGAATCACCTTTACTTGCATCTGTCATGTTGTACTCTTTTCCCTTCGTCAAGGTTTTGTCCCACTTGGTTTTCCTTGTCAAGGTTTTAATGAAGCAATATATTCGAGTCCAACTATGTTTTAAGTTTACTTAATATTGTACTTTTTTTTCTTTAGTTCAGGTTTTGTCCCTCTGGGTTTTTCCTGACGAAGTTTTAATGAGGCAATTAACTTAGACTTGTCGGTCTTTGAAGATCGTATAGCATGTGATGAACTACGAGACAACATGTGAAGAGTTGTACCAAGGTTTTGTCCCATTGGGTTTTTCCTTGTCAAAGTTTTAATGAGGCAATTGATTTCGGTACAAGTCATCAAGGAGAAAACTACATTTGAAGACCTACATTCGAAGCACTACATACGAAGTTCTATTAAACCGCACAAGGGGAACTGTTACAGGGCCTACGGCCCATGGATGTGCGGCCCAACTAGGGTAGTTAGGGTTTTCCCAATGGTTATAAATAAAGCATACTATGCTATGTAATACGGTTGTTGCTATCAATACAATCTCTCTTGCCGTTTCTCATATTTTTTGTTTTCTCCTATTTTCCCCTTAAACATGGTGCAGATTTTGAAGTTGTATTTTCTGGAGGTTTATCCCTCTTTTAAATAAATAAATAAAAATAAAAAGAATATCGAACGGAAAAGTATATGAACTCAGTAGTAGGGCGCGCTAGTAGCTTGGGTTTAAGAAAGTCTCCAACCAGTACCTCCTCCCTTTATAGGTGAACCTTTACAACCAATAAACACTCTAAATCAAAGAATATGATGGTTGACACGAATCGAAGGAATACAAAACTAGTTTCGGAGTTCCATTATATCGAAATTTTGTAAACCAAACAAAAAGTAATTCAGACAACACTATGAAAAAAATGTATAGAAAAGGAGAAGTATTTCCAACTTTTAATGGAAAATGCTACGATTACTACCAGTACTAGTGTTTCAAGAACTTGTAACTTCTCTTATTCATATATCTTTGATACCATCATCATTGTTGTTGTCATCCTTGTCGAGTATTTCTGTAATTAGAGGTGTAGTAAGGAAAAATGAGCTCACGTTCTTTATATCATATATCTTGATCGGTTGTTCAACTATTTCTGTTTCTCCTCTGTTTATAAAATATACAACAAGCTGGAGGATTCCCAATGGAACCCCTAAGAAGTTTGGGGACTGCACAAACAAGCAAATGAACTTAGTTAATGCCTACTTTTGTTGTGAAGATAAAAGTAATTGGTTTAAGGTTTAATGGTACAAACCGCAAGTAAAATATCGTTCCCTAGTAACCCATATACCAACCAAGACAAACTAGTGAGGAATGAGAAGAGGGATAGATTGAACGGCATGTACTCGACACTCTTTGTTCGAAGAACTCGTTCCTATAAGTTTTATGTGTAATTGATTAACGTAAGTCATCAATAAAAGATCTTGTAGAACTTGTGAATAAACATGTAATGAATGACAGGTAAAAGCGTGCTCACCACAGCTACTAGAGGAGATCCATACATTGCAATAGAAACTACTAAACCAATGCTCCCAACTATGGCTTTACGGACTAGTCGATCTTCCAGCTCGAATGTTAAACAACATATCACCACAAGCATTGCGAACATCAATGGTGCCATTATCAGTGTTACCAATTTCTGTCAAAATGACTAGCCTTGCTGATTCATCATCCATTAATTGGAAGAAAAGAACATCACATATAAAAAGAGGAGTCCAAATTTGTGCACCCTTAATAAACCGGAGTGCACTTTTTGGCTTTGCTTATTGGTTAAAAAAATCTCGAAAACCACCTCTTTTTCTGTTTAACTTTCATAAGTTTCTTTCCTAATATTTTGTTAGGAAATTAAAAGACATATTTTTCTTTCCTATTTTCTCTCTATCGTCTCTCTTAAACCTTCATTCAGCTCCGGCGCCTTGTTCCTTGATCAAATTAAACTCACGGATCTTAAATATTTCTTCACCATGATAACTATTTTTTAATCCAATACATAAAATATACGTATTCATAAATATTAATTGCTTTCTCAGTAATCGATCGAAATATGAATCCTCAACAAAAAAATTAATCTAAGAGCAGAGGCATGAAAGCAAGTACATCGGATGGTTTTGTAATGTTTATTGACTTCTCCAAAATTCCTTCTTACCATTAACACTTCTACAATTTTTCAGAATCCCAGGGTTTCATCTTATTTTGAAATTTTGAACTGGGGTTTGATTCATAAAAAATCAATAAGATGTCCAAACTATATGAATTGTCTTATAAATTCAATTGTTATTGAATTTGTATGGGAATGAGGTCCAAGAGCATTTCTTGGTGCCTATGGAATATCCAAATAGTAATGGAAAAAATGCAACAAAGAAAGCAGAACAATAACTTATAGAATATGTAGACAAAAAAGAGAGAGGAAGAACTTAGAGCAACAAGGGAAGAAGAAAAAGATGTTGTAAAGAAGATCAAGAAGATACAATAATTAATGAAGATACAATAATTTATGGGTTGTCTTATTATTCTTTGTATTTAACGAAATTTTAGATAAATAGATAAAGTAAAACAATAAAATGAAAAAATTATAAACATTCGGAAGTAACTGGGATTTAATCAATAAATACTTTTAATGATTTTTAAAGACTTTAACGGAATTCTAAAGTATTGTATTATTGGTTGTCTACTTCTAAAATCTCTTTCAAAGTTTCTGTTACTGGTTATAGATTGTTAAAAGGTCTTCTAAAGTTTGTGTTACTCGTTGTAAACTTAAAAATTCAAAGACTTTGTGTACTTGCCTATTTTCAAGACTTTGAGTGACTTTTGTGTATAAATTTGCCTTGATAAAAATCTTGCAAAATATGTAAGATTTTGGAAGACTTCCCAAAAATTAAAAATATTTTTTATTCTCTTTATATATTATCTATAAAACCCATATTATAGATGCATATATGCCTAAAAAATAAATCATAGATGCTTATAAATCATATCTTATGATCAAACACTTTTTTATTTTATTTATATTGTACAGATGTGTAGTAATAATTATTTTATTATTGCATTTTATTGAACAAAAAATGATGTTATCTACTCTATAATAAATTTATTTTTAATTAATTAAAGTTAGTATAATACATAAGGCAAGATTAAATTTATATTTATAATATTAGTTTTCATATTTTTTTTATATTTATGCAGATATTTATATAACATTTTTTTTTACAACTCTTTAGGACTCTACAAATCTTTGTAAGACATTATATAACTCTTCATAACTCTGTAAGATTTTACCTAATTCTACACAACTCTTATAAAGTTGTTAACTTTCGTGACTCATTTAAATTCTCCACAAATATGTAAAAGTATTTATTGAGTAAACCCTTGTAAAACGGAGAAAAAGAGTGGATTTTGAGATTTTTCTCAACCAATAATCAAAGCCGGAATGTGTACCCCGGTTTATAAGAGATGCACAAATTTGGACTCTAAACATAGATGGAATAATTTTCATACCCGTCCTCTTGGCGAAGAATACCAAAAATATATAGAAATGAAGGATAATTCCAACGCAATTCCAACCCCATTAATTGTAACTAACGACAGATTTTCCCATCCTCGACTTACAAGCGGCGAACCGTACCACGTATAAATTATACAATTCAGCAATGCACTTACGTATGGTATGCAAGAAAATTCACCGGTGGATTTCTTCTCAATCACCCTTCTAAATGTGATTCTGGATCATTAAAATAATTGTAAAAAACATTAGAATGGGGAGGGTAATCATGAACTGAAAAAGAATAAATCTTTATAATTTTAAAATATTTTTACATGGGTGCCGCATAGAGCAGTATAGAAACGACGTTCCCTGCAAGAAAAAAGACGTTGAGATTTGCATACCTTTCAATGATGTTATATAAGATTATGGTAAAATAAAAACATAGAATTCAATCGGATGAAAGGAACTACCAATTATTCCAACGGCGTAGCGTAGCAGTTCCAAATCTCGATTCGGAGCGAGAAAATGATGACCAAATTCATCGCCGTTGTACCCAAATTGGGAGAAAATGAGATTTGAGAAGGAGGTTGATAGGTCCATTTCTGGGCCTCCTTCCCGAATCCCAAATTTCCCTTTCTCTCCGAATGTTTGTTGTTTACATTGATTTTCTTAAACTTTGTATTTATAGCCTTAGAATGTAGAGTAGAGAATTTAAAAAGTTAAAATTGGGAAACTTGGTGAGATATTTGCGTAATTAAGGTAAGAGTTATAACAAAATTAAGTTTGGTTTAGTAGGATCCAAAATTAGCTTTTAGATAGGATTCCAGCGTCAGCTTTGGTTGGCTACAAACTCACTTACTTAATTTGTTCATTTTAACTCTTTCAAAAATCTTTGTTAATCTGAATTTCTTAATGTTAGGTATATTCAGTAAAAATTGAGTGTATGTTTATTTTATCTTTCGCCTATCACTATAGTCTTATTTGGGATTCCTTTTTTTCTATCAAAAGCACTTTGTAATAAATTTTTACCAAAAATTGTAGTTGTTACAAAAAATTCAAAATGTCTTTGGAGAGAAGCGCTTCCATTTAAGGCAGCTTTTAAGCTACTTAAATCTAGCTTTTAAAAGCTGGAAAAGTAGAAGTTGTGGACCCACATAATTTGGTTTAATTAATTTTCTATTTTAACCTTGTTATTTTATTATAAAGACAAATTTTACCTTAGAATATTATATACTTATCATTAATTATATTTCCAACTTCTATTTAATTCCTTTGTTTTTCATTTTTTCTTTTAAAATAATAATGTAAATTAGGATTCGTACATGGTTTTGGTTGGTAACCTAGCAACAAGCTGGGCACCAACACCTTTCTGAATAGCAACACCCAATCTATAAAAAATAAAACTACATACACCACTACTAGCATCAAAACTAACAAGGCAATTTTTCAATCTTTTAAAAAACACAACATGTCCTCATTAAGCTCGCCCAAGGTAGAGAAAGCAAGAACACCCAAACCATAGCCATGAGAAATACACTTGTTCAAGTATTTAGTACGTTTACGTGATACTGCATTCGAAATGGCTTGGCCTGGGATGAAAGCACGTGTGCCTTCACCAATATAATAATAATTTCTTTTGAAGCAAACATAATATTAAAATTCTTTAGTAAATGATAATAAATAAATAAAATAATAATATTACTTATTTTTCATTAAATATATGATTTACTATTATAATTACATTTTTTTTAAAAACTAATTTCTAAATCATTTCTATTTTCGTTATTAATTATATCACTAGCACTTTAAAATGACAATTTACCAAACAGAATTTAGAGTTTGTTAATTTCGCAGCGGTTTATAAATTATAGTTTTGCAAACGTCCTGCTGCTTTATTTTCACAGCACAACACAACACAACAATACACAATATAACACTTTTCCGAAACCCACAACAATACCAAACTTGCCTTATATTCATAATAAATAGTGTATGTCTAGGTTATGTTCGGTAACATTTCACACACTTAATAAAACTCTTTGATTTGTCTTACATGGTATTAGATTACCATTTCTTTCCAGTCCTTATTTCTTATCACTTTTCTTGGTTTTCTCCCTAAATCTCAAGAACACCGCTAAATTTGACTGAATCTTCAGCTGGAATTTACCATTTCTTCTGCAAATCTTCTATATCAATGATTACTAATTCTTATACCTCTTGAATATCGCTGAAGCTTTTCAACAACAAATGAATCTGAATTCTACATCTCAATTCAATTTTACTTTACATTTCCAAAATATTTGCAATTTTGTTTCTATAAAACTTGATCCACCAATTATCTCTTGTGGAAACATCTGTTCGAATCAATTTTGATTAGCACAAATATTCATCGTTCTGTTGTTGGATCTTATGTTCAACCTGCTTCTCATATCCTTGTGAATGGAATTATTGTTACCAATCCAGAGTATGTCTTTTGGAATCATATGAATAGTTTTGTTATGTCATGCCTTAATACTAATTTTTCAAAATCTTTTTCATCTGGAACTCTCGGATTGAAAACTTCAAAACTGTACTGGAGTTATCTGCGGAATGAGTTTAATGATCAGTTCTTGGCTCAGAACTATTTTCTGAGGAGTCGGCTGTATTCGATTAAGCAAGGTAATCTCTCAATTTCTGAGTTCTTGAGAAATGTTAAAAAAATTAGTTGATAATTTTTCTGCAATTGGTGATCATCAGATCTTGGATTCTAATATTGTTCTGCATTTATTAAATGGTTTTACTCGAGAATTCAATCATTTTGTCATTACTGCTCAACATCGAGAATTTGTGTACAAGTTCAGTGAGTTGTGATCTCATTTGATTCATCATGAGCAGTGATAAAAAAATTAGGCTCAAGAGTCTGTTGTTCTTCTTGATTCTACAAATTCTCTTGCATCATTTTTTACCAAGAAGATAAATTCAACTTTCAAGAATTCTTTTCATGCTTTTGGTTCTGGGGTGAAACATCAAGATTTGGTACAGAATCAACATTCAAGTTCTTATAATGTTAATCTGTAAGCAGTTAGGTCATACTGCTAACCGTTGTAGATTCATATATGCACCAGCAACACCTTATCTTGCATCCAAAGCTACTGCTAATAAAGATGTATCTGGATCTTCAGCAACTCCGTAAGATTTTACTTGTTTAGCACTAACGTTTCTGCTACCACAACAGGCCTAATTTTTTTGGTGAGCAATGAATATATTTCATATTCCACAGCTTCCGCGCATATGACCAAAAATCCATCTTTATTACATATTTATATGTTCCTTATTCAGGCCATGATCATGTCATGGTTAGGAATAGTAAGTTCTTGGAGTACTTACTTGGGTCTTGTTAACTTGTGCACGGGCACAAGTTAAGTACTATTATTTAATTATTTTTTACATTAAATTCATAAATCTTCCACTGCAACGATTTTAATGAAGTCTCCGGAATCAGCGAGACTTGCTTTTCCGTTACTACCCTTTAATTAAACTAAATACTCCCTCCGTACCATATATAGGCGGAATTTTGAATTTTGATTGTCCCTTTAGATAGGCGGATTACTATTTCCAAGATGAATATTTCCACACATACCCCTATTAATGGAACATAAATAATTATGTTGCTAATAAGACAAGAAGTAAAACATAAAAAATTATGAATCCAATGTACTTTTCTTAATTTAAGAGAATTATCTCTCTCCGCCTATACATGTGGTAGGGAGTATATTGTGACATTTTTGAGACACAAACTAGAAAACTGGACAGGGAAAAAATAAGAACACCAAGAAAGTTTATTGAGAGATTAGAAATGGTTTGAAGGGATCAGAGTAGTGGTAATATGGCTTGAAGGGATCAGAAATGGTGGTGGTAATAGTTGTCAATTTAACCGTCACTAACTAATAGATCTGTTCATCTTCTTATCTTGAAATCACCATCTCCAGTTTCTCCATTCCACTGGAATCAACATAAAACCATATTCTTCTGATTTTTTTTTTCAAGATTCACATAATTTCTATTGATCATGATGGGTCACATGATTAATTAGTCTATACATAATCATGATCACTGCTACCATTGAAACAAAAATATGAAAGGTATACATCTGGGCATTCGATTAAGATAATGAATCCATCATGATATCTATAAACAACAACAAAAAAATAAAATCAGTTGCAAGTTCCGATTGTTGCAACATAATCCCAATTTTATTTTCAGAAATCTAACTACCAATTATGATGAGGAAAACCCAAATTACCAAACCCTAAAATCCAAATCGACTTTTATTTTTAAAAGCTTAATTATGATGATGAAACCAATAGATTACCAAGCCCTAAAACCCAAATACGGTATCCATGTTTTACTTTTTTTCTTTCATTTGTCTTCGAAGGAACTGAGAACGGAGAATAAAAAAGAAGAAGGAAGAAGAACAGACGGAATATGAAGGAAGATGAGAAACATAAAATAGAAGTAGTATAAAATTCTATGGGTAATTATGGAAACTAATTTTTATTTCCAAAGCTAAAATAGATTTTTCCGAGGTACTTCTTAAATCAATGGAAAGTTATGAAAACAAAAGTAAAAATCCCATTTATATCCTTCTTAACTTGTGCCTGTGTGCACAAGTTAACGAGACCCTACTTATATTGGTAATTTAGTCTTATAGACTATAAACGATGATTTCAAGTTAAAAGATATTTTGTTAATACCTAGCTTGTGTAAGAGCTTGATTTGTGTGGCTCAATTTTCCAACGACAATAATGTCTCACTTGAATTATTTGATTGGAGGTGTAACAGTAAGGATCTCAACATTAAGGAAGTCGTAGCAGAATGACCGTCTGCAACAACTTATATCCAATTTAGATGGCTCCAATTATTTCATTTTCTTATGTTCTTACTACTTCATTATGGAGTTCCAGACCTGGCCATCCTTCAAATTAAACTCTCAGTAAGTTGTCCGTATTATCTTGGATTAAACTTTCTTCACAGTCTTTTGATTCCTTTTGCCATCATTGTCAACTAGGAAAACACATTAAATTGCCTTTTTCATCATCTAATAGAGTCACACATACTCCCCTATCACTTGTTCATTGTGATATTTTTGGTCTAGCTCCAACTGTGTCTTTGGATGGTTTTAGGTATTGCATTCTTTTGTTGATGATTATAGTCGATATAACTGGATTTATCCCATAACCCATGGAACTAAATCTCTTAAGTGCTTTCAACATTTCAAAAGCACAAATGAAAATCTTTTAAACACTTTTATTGTTTCTTTTCAATGCGATGGGGCATATGAACTCACTAAAGGAGTTTTTCTAGAATTTCTGGATGCTAATAGAATTTATCTAAGAATTTCTTGTCCCCATACTCAATATCAAAATGGTCTAAGTGGGCGTAAACATCGTCATATCACTGAGGTGGCAAATACCTTAGCCTTACAAGCTTCATTACCTTCTCATTTTTGGTTTGATTCTTTTTTAAATGCTATCTTTTTCATCAATAGAACACAATCCAAATCAATTTAAAGTCTCCTTTTCAAATGATTTTTCAAGAAAATACAGGTTTATAGTTTGTTACGAGTGTTTGGATGTAGCTGCTATCCAAACCTTACTGCTTGTCGGTCTAACAAACTATGTATCAAATATGCTAAATGTGTATATTACGACCATTTTCTCGACCCCCCTTACTGTGCATGAAACCATCATAGATAACCATTAAATAACTAGGTACATCCTTCTAAGAGCGTTAATTTTCATGGATTACACATTCCATGAAAATTAATGTCACCTTTCAAAGTAAATGTGTAACATGATTTCATGAAAATTAACGCTCTTATAAGGATGTACTTAGCAATTTAATGGTAAATGAGACATGTATAAATTTAAAGACTAAATCTATCAGTCCCTCCCACAATCCATGCAAATACACACGCTTTCATGCGTGATAAGAGGGGTCTCTATCTCATGCTAATTTAGAGCAACAAACAGGAAGCTTATGAGTTTCATTTTCCTATTTCTTTCTATAGGTTTCCCAAAAATGTTTACCCCTAAAAGCAGTGAATTTGGTCTCGAGATTTTTACAGGACTACCCTGATTTGAGATGTGTTGCTGTAAGTTCATTTTCTTTTTTTATGGTTATTCAAAAAAAATTCTCTGTTTTAGTTGAATATTCTTAGCCAGTTCTTGAAACTTGTATATACATTTCAATACAGTTGAAAGCTTGTATTCACCCTTTCTTCGATGAATTGAGAGATCCCATAACTCGCTTTTTCCTGCGACACTTTTCAACTTTAAACCACATGGTAAAAATGTCATGGCTGACAGTTTCAAAGGGGAAAACATCTGGCCCAGTTGACCTTGGAGATGATCCACATGGTGAGCTAATGCGGAAACACAGACGAATCCTATTAGTTGAGTAAGAATGTACAACTCCGTCGATGGCATCAATGTATCGCTGCTCAATTGCATAATTGTCCATAGTATTGTTGGAAAATATTGGACTTTTGATTACACTTGGATCTGTCGGGAAGAGAAACGCTCGCAATTATGGGATTTCATTGATTCCAGATAATCTAGAGTGAAGGTCATACTCATATAGCATACAACGCAGATCATCATCATTTGTTATTGAAACTAAGGAATCTAAATCTTTTAGGATCAACTGGTACTTCAGAACTGTATATGCCAGTAAGTTTGGCCATCAATTCTGCAGAATGGAATCGAAAACTAGCAAGCATTTTCATTAAGAACCCAAATTTGGTACGGATATGTTAAAAATTTGATTTACAAAACAAATAAACAGTTAAGACATTTAAATATGAGGTTCAATAAAAAAAACTTGTCGATAAAAAAGGGTGCACATGAAAAACAATTCAAAACCTAATCTCTATACCCCCAAAGTTGGAATTACGAGGAACCACAACCAGTCGAGTTTCTCCCCAATGTGTTTGAGATTATCATCAGCAGGCCTTGGTAATGTTTTACCACCAAGACCGCACAAAAACTTCACCTTATACATTCCTGGATCCTCAACTTCTTCAACATCCATTTTCTTCCACTCTCAATGCCTCTTCTTCACCACTATGCTGCTTGTTCTCGTAGCGCCAAATTATCTTCAAAATAATTACTGCACAAAACACACGGTAGGATATAATAATTAGAATTTTCTAATGTCTATCAATCTACACATACTTGAATGAAACACGTCTAATGGGTGTTTTTTAGATGTCTTCCTATTAAAGTAAGGCATGACATAAAGATCTAAAATAATTTGATGGTGTCTCCAAGGGGATTTTAATCAAACATCTTTGTTTCAATAAATAAATCAAAATACATACAGAAATTTAGACGAAGAAAAATTGGAAGAGGAAAACAAACCTGAAAACCCTTGATTATCCTGGAATCATTCCAATTTAGGATTTTAAGATATCTGCAAAAAGAACCAGATCATAATAGTAATAATACCGAAAAACTTAACTTTAAGAACAAGTCAAAGAATTTTATTAAGTGTGTGAAATGTTACAGAACATAACCTGGAGATACACTATCTAAAGATAACAAAAAACATACACTCAATTCACATTAAATATACCTAACACTCCCCCTCAAACTGATGGGTCTGACAATACATCAGTTTGAGAATACAATTTTGAAACAAAACTAAGACTAAGTCCTTAGTAGAAATATTTGTTAATTGATGTGCATAAGGAACATAAGCTAGTTGTAAGAACCAAAAGAAAACAAGTTCTTTAATGCAGTGATGGTCGATCTCCAAGTGCTTGGTACGAGCATGAAAAATAGGATTTGTAGCCAAATTATTTGCATTGACATTGTCGCAGAAAAGAATAACAGGCTTAAAGAGAGTACTATGAAGCTCTTACAACATATAAGAAATCCGCAAAAGTTCTGAACTTGCGAGTGCCAAAGACTTGTACTTAGACTCGGTACTTGATCTGAAAATTGCTTGTTGTTTTCAAATAACCATGAAACAAGAGAAGTACCTAAGAAAACAACAAATCCACTAGTAGATCTTCTTGTATCATGGCATCCTGCCCAGTCAACATCAGAATATGCAGCAAGAGACTCATAATTGCAAACATATAATGTAATACCAAAGCTAATACTCCCTTTCAGACATCTCAATATCCTTTTGAGAAGCAGTAGATGATATGTTGTAGGAGCATGAAGAAATTGAATTGCATAATTGACAGAAAAACTCAAATATGGTCTAGTAAGAGTTAAGTATTGACGACACTCTACAATACTTCTATACAAAACAACATCATCAAGTGGATCACCATCATGTAGAGAGAGTCTAGGACCTTGAATGGCAAGTGTTATGGAGGACAACATGTTAGCATATCTGCATTTTCCAAAATTTACAAAGCATACTTCTTATAAGTTAAGAGAACACCTCAAACACCCAATACCCAAAAAAAAGTATGCAAAAAACCTTGATCTTTCATTAAAAACTTCTTACTCAAAACAGTGAAAAAAGAAGTAACAAGAGAGGAAGAAGATACTTTCAAGATAATATCGTCAATATATATCAGAATTTTCTCACTATAATTATAAGTGAACATGGAATGATCACACTCTGACATGATGAAACCGACTGAAAGAAGAAAGCCACTAAATCATTGAAACCGCCCATGAAGAACCTGTTTTAGCCCATACAAATATTTTGTGAGATGAAAGATAAAATGTGGCCGAGTCGAATCTTCAAAACCCTTTTGTTACTTCATAAAAACATATCCATTGAAATAACCATGAAGAAAAGCATTTGAAACGTCTAATTATCTCATATCCCATTTTCTAGAACTGTAATAGTTAGTATGCTTAATCTTATACAACCTTTCATTGCCCAAAATGTTCATGCCTTCAGTTGGTTTAACAAAACATTATTTGTTAAAGCCATATTTGTAAGAGCTTCATAGTACTCTCTCTAAGCCTATTATTCTTTTCTGCGACAATGTCAATGCAAATAATTTGGCTACAAATCCTATTTTTCATGCTAGTACCAAGCACGTGGAGATCGACCATCACTGCATTAAAGAACTTGTTGTCTTTGGGTTCTTACAACTAGCTTATGTTCCTTATGCACATCAATTAACAAATATTTCTACTAAGGACTTGGTCTTAGTTTTATTTCAAAATTGTATTCTCAAACTGATGTATTGTCAGACCCATCAATTTGAGGGGGAGGGTTAGGTATATTTAATGTGAATTGAGTGTATGTTTTCTGTTACCTTTAGATAGTGTATCTCTAGGCTATGCTCTGTAACATTTCACACACTTAATAAAATTCTATGACTTGTTCTTAAAGTTAAGTTTTTCGGTATTATGACTATTAGGATCTGGTCCTTTTTGCAGATATCTTAAATTCCTAAATTGGAATGATTCCAGGATAATCAGGGGTTTTCAGGTTTGTTTTCCTCTTCTAATTTTTCTTCGTCTAAATTTCTTTATGTATTTTGTTTTAACCCTTAGAGACACCATCAAATTATTTTAGATCTTTGTGTCATGCCTTACTTTAATAGGAAGACATCTAAGAAACACCATTAGACGTGTTTCATTCAAGTATATGTAGATTGATAGACATTATAAAATTTTAATTATTATATCCTACCGTGTGTTTTGTGCAGTAATTATTTTTAAGATAATTTGGCGCTACGAGAACAGGTAGCATAGTAGTGAAGAAGAGGCATTGAGAGTGGAAGAAAATGGATGTTGAAGAAGTTGAGGATCCAGGAATGTATAAGGTGAAGTTTTTGTGCGGTCTTGGTGGTAAAACATTACCAAGGCCTGCTGATGATAATCTCAAACACATTGGGGAGAAACTCGACTGGTTGTGGTTCCTCGTAATTCCAACTTTGGGGGTATAGAGATTAGGTTTTGAATTGTTTTTCATGTGCACCCTTTTTTATCGACAAGTTTTTTTTATTGAACCTCATATTTAAATGTCTTAACTGTTTATTTGTTTTGTAAATCAAATTTTTAACATATCCGTACCAAATTTGGGTTCTTAATGAAAATGCTTGCTAGTTTTCGATTCCATTCTGCAGAATTGATGGCCAAACTTACTGGCATATACAGTTCTGAAGTACCAGTTGATCCTAAAAGATTTAGATTCCTTAGTTTCAATAACAAATGATGATGATCTGCGTTGTATGCTATATGAGTATGACCTTCACTCTAGATTATCTGGAATCAATGAAATCCCATAATTGTGAGTGTTTCTCTTCCCGCCAGATCCAAATGTAATCAAAAGTCCAATATTTTCCAACAATACTATGGACAATTATGCAATTGAGCAGCGATACATTTACACTTTATGGTTATTCCAAAAGCATGTATGAGTCAATTCCCAACATTTCATCGTCGGAGTCAATATGGATTCAATAATCCAAATACTATAGTGATTTACATTTCACTAGATTGACTCATTAGTTTCTCTAAAATATGTTTCCTTCCAAATACATTAGAGACTATACAAGATGCAGTCAATTACATTCCCATCACTGTGAGTTTCCACATGATATCCACTTGCATGAGTTTATGTGAATTTAACAAGGTGTGATTATCTCTCGGTACATGTAGAGATTTTGTGACGTATTTGTTCTATCTTGAAATTAAATTTTGAGTAGTGCTTCGCTCGATGATCCCTGAACCCTGTACTTTGGTGCCATTACTACCGGGGGAAAAAATACATCTTTGTCTCATGATATATATGTCCCTTTTCACATGCTTTATATGAGTCGGTACGTCTAACCCTCATTACTTCAGGGTTCTTTCCATTTTCAATTTTTCTACATTTAGCTTAATTTGAGAAATTTCTTTATCTCAACAGGCCAAGAGAATCTAACTACACATGTCAACCACTTACTTTAGGTTGAATATATTACTAAAGATAATTCTCTTGTTGTCATACTTCAACATATACTGGTTCGTTAGTATATGTTGGAATATTTTAAATTTGGGGAGAAAATATCAAGTACACAATAATGGTGCTCAAGTACTTCTAAACCCCAAATAAATACATTGGAATCGAGTTGGTACAACCAATTGAACAAAAGACACCATTCAACTATAGCCAATATCATATTCAAGAGAACAAAATAGTATTAAGACAAAAATACTTAATGATCGAGATCAACAATCATAATTTAAATTGACCGTTTATATGTTGTGGACTTATCTTAAGACAAAAATAAACAAAACTAAACATGTTCTAAAAACAATTAAATAAGCCTAGCAAGTATTCAATGTAAAAACTCACGTTATAGTTACATACCTCAGACTTTGGTTCCCACTGTATGTACACAAAACAGGAACGCCCTTGGTCGCCCACGGCCCAAAACCAAAACAGAATAACAGCTAGAACAGGACAAACCTAGACTGGACCGGACCGGACTGGACCGGACCGAATCGGGTGGACTGGACCGGAGATTTTCTTTCTCCGCGAACAGACATAATCGTTTACAGAAACTCTTCATTCACAAGACACTAACTAGAATGAAACAGACGGAACTGGAATGAGACGGCCGCACTTCTTTCTCCTCCGAAGAGGATTTCTTTTCCACGGATTTAAGAGAAGGATTTTTCTTCCGTGGATTTAAAAGAAGGACCCTAATTACAAATCAAGATCCCCAAATCCCTGATTACATATGACCTAAACTTCCATTTGCAAGCTTCTCATGATTAATCAAAAAATCTCCTTCAATTGATGAGAACCCAAAAAAAAAATGTTTCTTTAGCGACAGGGAAGAGCTCGTGCTTGATAACGTGTTTAAGAGGAAAATAGGAGAAAACAAAAGAATGTGAAAAACGGCAAGAGAGATTGTATTGATAGCAACAACCGTATTACATAGCATAGTATGCTTTATATATAACCATTGGAAAAGAACGCGCGATTGGGAGATACTTATATTAATTGGGGGATATGAATTACTAACCCCATCCAATAGTGTCCACTAAGGGGTGTTTATGGGGGCGGAAATACTAAAATACCCTTCCATCTAAATAAAAATTTAGAACTCAAAATCAAAATCAAAATCAAATCCTAACAAGTTTTTAAAGATATGTTAAATTTAATTGTTGTTGAGCAAGAAGAAGAAGAAGAAATGGCTTCATTGAGAAGGTACATGATACCCAATCATATTTAAAGTGTTGTTGTTTTAAAACTTCGTTTGGGGTTAGAATCATAAACTGAAACTTTTCAGTTTCAGTTTCAATCCACTCCTAGCTTGTGTTCATGATGAATGCCCTACTGTTTTTTGTGCCGGCATGGTTTTTAAGATGAATACCATGCCGATATCTGGTGCCGGCATGGTTTTTCAGGATGAATACCATGCCGATACTTGCTATTTCAGACAAAGTTTCTGTATGTTTTTGTCCTCAAACCGGCACGGTACACTTGGGAATCGACCATACCGGCACTACTACCGGCATGCTCGATAATGAACTTTCTCTGCCGGCAGTGTACTTACAATTTCAAAATTGGGGGATATTGTGTATCGGCATGGTGAAAGTATGAATACCATGCCGATTTGGTCCCTGCCAGCATGGTATTCATACTTTTACCATGCCGGCACTGAGTTTTTCAGGCGTAACAATGGCGGTTTTGATAGAAAAAAAAAACAAATTTCAATACATTAATACTTATATATGACTAATTAGAGCACTTGTATATTCAGCTTGTTTACTTTCCTGGGTTGGTTCTTCACCGGAACCTTCATGATCATAAATATCTTGATTTAATATTGTTGCATCAACAAATTCAATGATAATGATTTATTCTAATGATTATCAAACTAATCTATTAACTTACCTAATTATATATAACCACTAAACATGATTAGTGAGGGGTACATCAGGAATTAGTTAAAATACATGGATAAGGGGTGATTCTGATTTACTATTTATATCCCGTTTTTGTCTTTTTCCTCTATCCCACAATTAATATAAGTATCCCCAATTACGCTTTCATTGGAAAAACTCTAACTATCCTAATTGGGCGGCACATCCATGGGTCGTAGGCCCTGTAACACACCAGTATATATTATATGGGACATTTTATATTGTTTCCGTAAGTTCGGTTTGGTTTTGGCTATCAGCCAAAACCGAAACCGAAATTCGTCGGTTTTTTAAAACTGACATCGTAAATGTAATGGCTACCGCATAGCCACAAAAGAGGGGAACACACCAGAGTGTTGAGCAAACCAAATTTAAACGTCACTGATTAGGGTTTCATCTCGTCCCCATTGTGAATCAGATTGTAATATGTCTTCCTCATCTTTGAGAATTGAAGTTAAGGATCCGGAATTGTCGTCATCTTCATCAGGTAATCTTTGCTCCTTCTCCTCCTCGCTAGCAGCTTCTTCTTCTGTAGAAAAAATAGGTGCGAATCATGATATCTTAGAGGAGATTTTTTTGTGTTTACCTTTGAAATCGTTACTAAGATTTAAATTGGTATCAAAACAATGGTTATCACTAATTTCAAATCGTTACTTTGCCAACAATCATATTCGTCGAAACAATTCAATACCACCTCCGGTTGGATTGTTTCTCAATCGTAACAAATCCCCTGTTTATGACACGGCATATCATTTTCTACTCTTTGCTGCTGGTGGTGGTGGCCCCTTCACAACCTTAAATTTCTCCGATAAAAGAAGATTCTCGTTTGGTTGTAACTTAATCCTGCAATGGTTTATTATGTTGTAACCGCAGTGAAAGCCCCTCGGATACTACAACATATGTATACAATCCATCCACTAATCAGTACAAAATGCTTCCTACCTCACCGTTTAGAGGCGATCAAGGCCATCTCGTTGATATCGTTCACAGTATTAGCTTAGCTTTTAATCCACTGAAATCACCTTATTATCAAGTTATATGTATATACGTCAAAGAGAAGATGATTTTTGCGAAAGATGATATCCTCCCTGGCCCCAATCTTCAGATTGAAATCTATTCTTCAGAAACGAGCTCATGGAGGTTATCTGGGAAGCCTTTTGAAGCACCTTGGGGGTCTTTCATGTGGCATGGTGTCTTCTAGAATGGTTCGTTACACTGGTTCCACAGACTCTTTGGTGATTATGATGTATATTCATTCTGTTTCGATGTTAAACGCGAAACTGCTAAGCCATTGCCAATGCCAATGCCGATTATAGTTGATGATTTATGGGATATCGAATACTTTGGAGAGTGCATGGGTCATTTGTATCTCATCGTGATTGTTGGACCATGCCCTACTGGTTTTGAAATCTTGGAGATGCAGAATGATTATGCATGTTGGAATTTTAAATACCGGGTTAATTTGGATAGTTTGCTGATAACATATCCAGAGATTAGTAGGTACTCCCGCATTGATGTTGAACATTTTCAATTTTTACAAGTATTATGTGTTAAAGAGGAGGATGTAGAATCATGCTTGCTTTTAGTGGTGGATGGGGAAAAGGTTATATCTTATGATCCGAAGAAAATGAGCTTTAAGAAAACTCATGATTTACCAACATGGCGTGGAGAAGGGCCCTATTGGTCTTTTTATCCATCGCTTTATGTTCACCAATACATCGAGTCACTTGCTCATTGTGCTTGATCAATTTCTTTAACCCATTGTGCACCTATATGTCTAACAAGAGGATATTTTTTTTTAGGCCTTCAAGTAGTTATACTCAACTGAAACTTATCTGGATGATCATATGTTCCTTATAGAAGAATCGAGTTACTCTTATCCTTGCATTCGGTATCTGTGGATCAGTGGCTGCACTAGTTTCATCAGAATCCCTTTGTTCATTACTTTGGAAAGGTTGTTACTAATGAAGGTTGACCACAACCTAGTGATATTAACCTGGAGAAGCCATACTCCTGCCAGTTAAGCTTTTTTCTTGCAGAATATAGTGGAGCAAGTAGCCTTACTTCAAAACATATAGTGCTATGAACTTCAAGGCTTTGGAGTTAATGATGAATGAGTACGAGCTTGCTCTCTTTGACCCTGCGCCCCACAATTACTCTCTTCAGATGTCGAAGTTACGTGGGAGGCCATGCGAAGGATCACACAGTTCATGCGTTGCCCGTTGTCCCCAAGTCACAAAGGAGTCCTTTTAGCTTCATAAAATCCCTCTCATTTCTTCAGCACCTGTATGTTGAATGTTATACGTTTAGTGAGCAGCGAACAGATCTCATGTCACTTTTTGATTCCTCAATTTCTGTGAATGCTCATCACTCAACTATGTTTTGTTTCTTTGGTCATGCGTAGAAAACATAGCAATTTGTGATGCAGACTAGCAAGCCCGGCAACCTGGGCTCCGGCCCAGGGTAGCCAAGAAAAAATCTATCTTAAATCCAAAATTTGTTTATTGGTTATAATTTATAACTATGGGCTAAGATTAAACATCAGTAAGCCCAAGATAAGGATCAAATATAGTGTGCGTCTTACATAACGTTTTGTGTGTTTTTTCAATTCAATCGGTTCACGTTGTTAAGTAAAACACTGAGAATTCAATCATCGCCTTACTGTAAAGTATTACTCAATGAAATAAAGAACCAAAAAAAAGTATATGAAAAAAGAGAGAATTTTATTCATGTGTGTATAATTACATAGTTTTAGGCCATAGGAATAGAAATATATGGAAACCTAATCTTAGACACATGGACATCTTACTTAGTTAATAAACTTAAGTTTATAACATTACCCATGATGACCACTATGTCTAAGTCATTACCATATATACCTGGAAATTCAAAGATAAAAACCTGAAACTATGTAAGCATGTAAAGACTTAAAATAGTGTCGGGCATGCAAATGTTTCCTCGTTAAAACCTTGACAAGGAAAACCTATTGGGAAGGACCTTGATGAAGGGGGAAAAAAAAGTACCACACAGTAAGTCTAGTAAGTGCACCTTTGATGATGGCGCTCCCCCTGATGAGGACTTCAATCAATTCTTGGCTTGCAAATCTTTGAGTTGAGACTTTCCAATTTTGATGGACAAATTTCTTGAATGCTGGAGATGGTTATGCTTTCGTGAAAAAAGTCCGCTGGGCGATGTAGTCTTTTTTAGTGTTTCACAAGTAGTATTGTCTTCGAATAATAATGTATGTGAGTCTTCGTGCTTCTTTAAACACATTGAGGGACTATGTCACTGTCTTCTCGGAGATGATTTGCAGAAGTAGTTGATGTAGTTTCTTCAAAGTTCCAAGATACGAAAACATTACCGTACGTGAATAAAAACCGTATTTGTGATTAAACCTTAGTGGTTCAGAAGGACATCCAAATTCCTATAAGTTGGTTATGCTGATTTGGGCTAGTAAAATGTGGTTATCCACTAAATAATCGAATTTATACAACCTTAGATTACCACCGGGTTGAATAAATTGCCTCACTAAAACCTTGCCTATAAAACCCAATCGGAAAAAATTTGGACCAAGAAAAAAAAGCAAAACATAAACATTCTGAATGAAAATTCAATATCAGTGAGATATTGCCTCGTTAAAACCTTGTCAAGAAAACCACATGGGACAAAAGCTGAAACGAAAGAAATCGAATAAATTTTTTGACGTACTTATGGATGCTAACTCAATTATATGATATTACAAAAAACGAGCATCAAAATAGAATGTATAATATATTTAATAAACAAGTGCTACGCAAGCATAATTTTGAAACTGCATACCAAGAAAGTTAAACATGGATTTTAGTGTTTTAAGAACTCTTCAACGGACCTATAAAGTTGAACTCATCAACTAATCCAGATTTTAGTATTTTGCAGGTCTCATATAGGAATATTAAACATGATGTAATATGTTAGAGCATAGCTTGGTTGCACTCACCAAGCGTTGGTATGTCAAATTTGGTTGTCATATTTTAGTATCAAAACTCATCTAGAGTCGCTTGATTAAATACTAGAGTCAACTTCGTTTAGGTTAAACTAGAATGTTTAGGAATGTTGAGACATACAAGTATAACTCCGAAGACCTGAAGAATGAGAAGAAGTAACGAACTACAACGACGACATCATGCTTCCTCTTGAGGTTAGTAATATTGACTTGAACTTGTTTCATTCCTAACGTATCTTTCAAGTCGCTCTTATTGAAAACATAAAATGTGAAGCTGTATATATTGTACATATTGTATATAATACTCTAGTGATGAGACATGATCATAATAGTATGATCATAGTATTAAGGAATTAGACTACGAAGTATAACACTTATCTTTTGAACTTCATAGATATGACATCGACATAATCTTGTATATAGTTTTATGATTATGTGTATGGGTTATGGTGAAGATTTCATCCTAGTAAACAATGTTTTACATTTTTTTAAAGGAAGTACATTCATGAATTTCTTTCATGAATCGAAAGGGAAATCGATAGGTTTATTGGTCCGGCTATTCATTGCATATTCTTTGGATGACCAATATGTAACCGATCACAATACCTAGACTTATGATTTGGTATGACCGGTCCTTGTAATTGGTGTAACCGATCACAATACCTAGACTTATGATTTGGTATGACCGGTCCTGTTAATTGGTGTAACCGATCCTAAGTAATCACCATGAGATGATATGATCGGTCCTTGTAATTGGTGTGACCGATCATAAGTTTGTGTGACCAATCCTTGTAATTGGTATGACCGATCCTAGTGACTGTTGTGACCGATCACAAGTAGATACCATGTTTAGATAGAATAGATCCTATTGATTGGTATAACCGATCCGAACCCATGTATGTGACTTGGTAGGACCGATCAAAACTAACCATTGTGACTTGGTATGACCGATCACATAGTAGTCTTGGAATTCTGGTAGAACCAATTCTAAACTTGTTTGGAAGTGTGGTAGAACCGAATCCAAGAAGCAAATCCATGTAAATATGAAATAAGGATTTGCTGTGAAAAGATGTCAACATACTTTGAACATGAGCAGTAACTCTTATCATTTATTGTTCAAAGATATTCCTTAGCACTCAAGGTGATCCTGTGCCGAAATAAATTAAGAATTTTTTAATTAAGGTTTTTGGTTTTATATGCTTTAATTGCCAGCAATTAATGCATAGCTCTAGAGAATAAAAATTAGTAATGTACATTTACTAATTGGAGATTTTCTATGAGAGATTTTAGAAATATTGGACCAGCAATTTATTGGAATTAGGAAAACCGAATTTGGGAATTCATTGCATTCTTGAGAATATTTTTGGTTTTGGAAATTCCTTGGTGTCCAAACATCATTGGTCTATAAATACCTAAGTTTGCATTTCTAGCAAACTATCGTAAGAGCCAGGCAAACTTCACTATTTGTTGTTTCTAGTGGAGTTGTCTATTCGAAGAGGAAAGTATCCTAATTAGGTGAAATCTACGACCGCTCATTTAAAGACTTCCACGGGATCAAGAAGCTTTACGAGTACCGTTGGTGGGAAACTAGATAATTACAGCTTTATTAGTTTTCGATTTGATTTGATTTGATTGACTAACGGTTGTTGAAACTTTGATTGCACCTAGTTTGTTTATTCTTGAGAATCTTCTCTTCTGATATAAGATTCACTCAGACTAGATCAAAGTATCGACAGGATCTTTAGAACTGTTGTTAGATCTAAAGATATCTTGTGATAATCCTAGTTAACAGACTCCGTTCAGTGTATGATTGATCACAAGAGATTCAAGTGGTGTTGTGCAGGTATTTGAAGGCAATAAAAGATTTGAAGACGAAGAAGAATTCTTAGTAATTTTCGTATCTTGTGGATTTAGTGCACAAACTTTGATCGGCTGGGATCCAACTATAATCGATTTATCTTTGATAGATCTGATTGATTAGTTGCGTGAGGTCAGCATTCTCTATATTTCTATTTGAGATTTATATTGATTGAGTGCGAATTTAGACTTGACTATTTCGGTAGTTTTTGTATAGATTGATCTAACCAGACAAATGAGTTTATTAGATTAAACATAAGATCCTTTGTCAATAACTCATCTTATCTTGTAGCAAGATTGATTAGAGTGGTAACCAAACAGATTCTTCCTTTGCTGTTTGGAATACGATCCAAAGGACTTGTTACTCACTGCGTGACTCTAGAAGTTGAAGGCGCAAGGATACTGATGGAACTAAGTAGCTAGGGGTAGTTTGCTTGGTCTCACCTATACGAAGTTGGTTTAGATTTTGTATAGCGGCTTAATTCTGAGAGTATTTAAAACTGGACTAGGTCCCGAGGTTTTTCTGCATTTGTGGTTTCCTTGTTAACAAAATCTTGCTGTGTCTTTTACTTTGTTTTCCGCATTATAATTGTTATTATAATTAAGTAAAATACACAAGTACGTTAACTCCGTAATACTTTATAGTGATCCTATATAGTTTCGGTTATTACAGAACCTATTATCAAGTACACACTTTGTTGTCGTATCATCTCGATCTTGTATCCATAGTAAATCACACAAGTGATCTTGTTGTCGTATTGTCTCGATCTCGTATACATAGACGATCACACGAAGTGTGAACCGAATTGTCGTATTGTCTCGACTCTGTACATAGACGATCACATTCGTAAGAGCACTTATAGGTTGATAAATAAAAAATTGTAGTGTATTTGGGTACCCTCGTCTTTTCATAATCGATCTGGTGACTTCCTGAATATAATTTGAATCCTCATAAGAAATATGTTCTCCGACCATATTTCTTGTGTAAATACAATATGAATCATTCAAAGACTACCACGCTAAATGCATCATACATAGGGAAGAATATTATTGAATCAATCCTAGGGCCTGAGAATAAAACCATCAAATCATTTTAGAATGATCATATTCCTCTAATTGCGCACTGTGACTAAAACCAACATGTAACATTTCATGCTTGGAAAGTTGAAGGTGTTAAGCCTTGGATCAGAAATTACGTTAATGGAGAAATTAATCCAATCTAACTTGGGTTGTATATCAACCAATCACATAGGTCGATATTTCTTTACAGATGGGTTCAATAACTACCAACACTTATTAGTTCAGTAGATACTGTAAATGAATACTCGATAGTCCTTATCTTATACGATCCCACATAATTCTATAGTTATGCATACTTTGAAAAAATTCAATCAGTTACTGGTACCACTGCTCACATGCATTATAATCACCCCATCTTCATAGGAGGAGATAATAATTTAGAGAATGTGAATCGTGTTTTAATAGACTCTTCTAAAACGCTTCAGGCTTGCTGCACATGAATGGACTTTCCTCTTCAAGAGGTAAAATCTTATACAAAAGCAAATTAAGACATTTCACACCAATCATATAATGAAATCCTTTATTAATTTGATCATGTTGAGAGTGAAATCCATTAATTAACACTGAAAAAACGGGGTTCTAAAAACCACACCCAATATTTAGTTTAGGCAATCTGTATGGAAAAACTCCAATATAATTCCGAGAAAATCAACTAGACAGTCAGACTCAATCGAGGAAAATACATCCAAGAGTTGTATCTCTGTTTCACAATGTAATCAGCAAATCAAACAGATAGAAATCCGCAAGCCTGATTATTATGTGAAACAACTTGAACGGTAACAAAGACCAATGTTCAAGTGTCAATAAATTTATATCAACAACCAAAGGTTGGATTATCTAATTGATTGAACTACGCACAACCTGTGATATTTCAATTATACAAACAAATATGATGCGGAAAAGAAATAACACAGACACCAGAAAATTTTTTAACAGGGAAACCGCAAATACATAAAAACCCCGGGACCTAGTCCATATTTGAACACCACACTGTATTAATCCGCTACAGACACTAGCCTACTCAAAGTTAACTTCGGACTGGAATGTAGTTGATCCCTAACCAATCTCACACTGATCAAGGTACAGTCGCGTTTCTTACGTCTCTGAATCCCAGCAGGACTCTATGCACTTTATTCCCTTAGCTGATCTCACCCACAACTAAGAGTTGCTACGACCCAAAGTCGAAGACTTGATAAACAAATCTGTCTCACACAGAAAAGTCTATTGAATAGATAAATCCGTCTCCCACAGAAATACCTAGAAGTTTTGTTCCGTCTTTTGATAAATCAAGGTGAACGTGAACCAATTGATACACCGGACTTATATTCCCGAAGAACAGCCTAGTAATATCAATCACCTCACAATAATCTTAATCGTATGGTAACGAAACAAGATATTGTGGAATCACAAACGATGAGACGAAGATGTTTGTGCCTACTTTTTATCTTGCCTATCGGAGATTAAATCTCGAGCAAATCTTAGAGAAGATGGTACTCAATACGATAGAACAAAGTAAGATCAGAACACGCAACTACAGAGAAAATAATTGGGTCTGCCTTCAGAATCCTAATGAAGTCTTTAAGTCGTTAACCTATAATGGTTTTAGTAAAACCTAGGTTAAAGGAGAATCGACTCTAGTCGCAACTAGTATCACACAGGAGGTGTGGGGATTAGGTTTCCCAGTTGCTAGAGTTCTCCCTTATATAGTCTTCAAATCAGGGTTTGCAATCAATGCTACCTTGGTAACAAAGCATTCAATATTCATCGTTAGATGAAAACCTGATTAGATTCAAGCTAATATCTTTCAACCGTTATATCGAACTTTGCTTGTTACACACAAATGAAAAGTGACTTCATTTAGATATGGGTAACCGTACCTAAACGTGTACACCTTGTTGGCTCAACAATAGTTAACCGAAGTTAGCCATATGAATACTCTCATATCAGCCTTGTTCATCTTAACCATAACTAGTTCAAATGACTCAAATGAAACTAGTTCTAGAGTTGTTCAATTGTTTATATTCTCATAGAAGTATACAAGACACAATTGAAGAAAAATCGATTTTGATTCACTCGAAACCATTCATGAACATTATAGCCACGGTTTGCAAAGATTGCATTCCTTATTTTATAAATGTTTAAGTTCATGAACATAACCGATTTTAGAGCTTTAACCTTCAAGTATGCAAACGGGTACGCATACTTGTAATACCCGGACCAAAATTGGTTTTCTCCAGTACGCAAACGGGTACACGAACTTCCAATTCCAGCAGAAATATTCAGACATGAACCTTACGCCAGTACGCAAACGGGTGCGCATACTTAGGTTCCCGGATTTCTCAAGCCAACAGGTACGCATACGGGTATGCATACTCTGGTTCCCGGACATGGATTACATATGTGCAAGAGTACACAACATGACATATCCAATAATGGTTAAGTGTTCTAAACTCTTATTTCAATCATTGAAACTTTCTTAGAGGATGACAATAGCTGTTTTCACACACTATTAGCATCAAAGACATTTTCAAGTTATTGAAATAATCATAACGAAACATTCCAAGTTTACATCAAATGATTGTATCACACAAACAATGTAAGATGTTGTTCGGAAATTTTCACATGATCATCTTTTGACTTGCGTCAAAAATATAAGATGAACTTGGTCGAAGCGAAAGCTTGCCAACACATATTCCGAGAAACGAGTAAAACTCAGCTCGAAATCTAAAATATGTATAATAGAAAACTATCGTAACACGACTTATGTCTCAATATAGGAGATAGAGTAGAAATAGACTTTCCAAGTGATAGGTGCGTTTCAGTCTCCACATACCTTTTATCGATGAAGTTCCACAAGCTCTCCTTAGTAGTTCTTCGTCTTTAGATGATGAACGCCGTGAAGTCTAAGGCTCAACTACACAATCTATGTCTTAGTCCGAGACATCTATAAGTAGACTAGAAATCAATACTTATAATTTTGATCACTAACATTGGCAAACATGCTTGAGATAGCAATGCATGCGAGTTCGAACGAGTAGTGCTCTAACACTTGCAACAATTAGCATACAAGTACGCATACTGTGCTATATCCAATCATGGTTAATAGTTCTAAACTCTCATTTCAATCATTGAAACATTCTTAGAAGACGATAATAGTTGTCTCACACATACTATTAGCTTCAAAACAATTTTAAAGTGATCGAATGATCAATACGAAACATTCCGAGTCTACATCAAATGACTGTCTCACACAAATCATGACAGATGTTACCAGGCGATTTTCACATGATTATCTTTTGACTTTCGTCAAGAATATAAGATGAACTTGGTTAAAGCGAAAGCTTACCAACACATATTTCGAGAAATATGTAAGCGAGTTAAACTCAGCTCGAAATATCAAATGTGTATAATCGAAGTATATATAGCTATACGACTTTTGTCTCAAATAGGAGATAAAGTAGATAGACTTTTGAGTGATAGACGAGTTCAAGTCTCCATACACCTTTTGTTGATGAAGTTCCACAAGCTCCCCTTAGTAGTTCTTCGTCTTCGATTGATGAACGCCGTGAAGTCTAATGCTCAACTACACTTTCTATCCTAATCCGAGACTTAGCTATAAGTAGACTAGAAATCAAGACTTATAGTTTTGACAACTAAACTTGACAAACAAGCTTGAGATAGCAACGCTTGCGAGTTTGACCAAGCAGTGCTCTAACAAACACCAACTTCTAGTAGCGTATAATCTCGCCCTAATTAAGTCTTATCCAACAAACAAGGTCGGATTTATCAACTATGATTGAACTACGCACAACCTGTGATATTTCAATTATATAAACAAATATAATGCGGAAAAAAAATAACACAGACAATAGAAATTTTGTTAACGAGGAAACCGCAAATGTAGAAAAACCCCGGGACCTAGTCCAGATTTGAACACCACACTGTATTAAGCCGCTACAGACTCTAGCCTACTATAAGTTAACTTCGGACTGGAATGTAGTTGATCCCTAACCAAGTCTCACACCGATTAAGGTACAGTCGCGTTCCTTACGCCTCTTGAATCCCAGAAGGACTCTGCGCACTTGATTCCCTTAACTGATCTCACCCACAACTAAGAGTTGCTACGACCCAAAGTTGAAGACTTATAAACAAATCTGTCTCCCACAGATAAGTCTATTATGGTTGTTGTTTCCGTCTTTAGATAAATCAAGGTGAACATGAAACTCAACTAATAATCCGGTCTTATACTCCCAAAGAGCAGCCTAGAAATATTAGTCACCTCACAATAACCTAACTGATTAACATAAGAAGTTATTGCGGAATCACAAGAGTCTGAGATGAAGAACTGTTGTGATTACTTTTTATATCTTACCTATCGGAGATAAATCTCGAGAAAATCTTATAGAAGATTAAACTCAACACGATGGAAAAAGTAAGATCAGAATACGCAACTACAGAGCAAATAGTTGGATCTGGCTTCACGAATCCCAAATGAAGTCTTCAAGTCGTTAGCCTAATAATGGTTTTGGAAAACCTAGGTTAATAAAGAATCGACTCTAGTTTGGAACTAGGACACACAAGAGTGTCGGGATTAGGTTTCCCAGATGCTAGAGTTCTCCCTTATATAGTCTTTCAAATCAGGGTTGCTTATAATCAAAGCTAATATAACTTAGTAACAAAGCAATTGATATTCACCGTTAGATAAACTCCTGATTTAAGATTCAAGCTAAGTCTGCTTAGAAAATAAGCAATCAATCTCCACCGTTAGATGGTATTATCTTGACACACACAAATGAAATATACTTATATTTGGATATGGGTGAACCATACCTAAACATGTATAACAGTTGGCTCAATAACAGTTAACCGAACTTAGCCATATGAACACTTATAGTTTAGCCATATTCATCTAACACTTATAGATCAAATATGATGATCAATCAATCATGATAGATAATAAAATGAATCTAAATGTGCTTTAAGAGAGTTGTTCAAATGTTCACTATCTCATAGAAATATGTATCCATGAACGATTTGAAACATATTCGGTTTGGTTTGTAATTGTACAAAGTACTTATACAAGAACCAATTCATGAACATAATGCCACGGTTTGCAAAAAAAGTTCGCATACCTTATTCCATTAAAGTTCCAGGGACTTTAGTTCGCAAACGAACCTGAGTTCATGAGTATGAATTGTCATACTTACCGATTTTAGAACCTCAACACTGTGTTCGCAAACAGAGTACGCGAACCACAGTTCCGGACTTACCTAGTCTTAGCCGTTCGCAAACAAAGTTCGCAAAATAAGAGTTCCGGAGCTGAATTAGTATTCACAGTTCGCATACAAGGTACGCATACTGTGCTATATCTAGACATTGGTAGTAGTTCTAAAACTCTCATTTAATTATTGAAACATCCTTAGAAGACAACAATAGTAATCTTACACATACCACTAGCTTCAAGTAATTTCCAAGTGATTAATCGATCAATACGAAACTTCCCAAATTAACATCAAATGATTGTCTCACACAAATCATGTAAGATGTTCAAGGTAATTTTCACATGACTATCTTGACTTATTATTTAGTATCCACCAAATAAATTGTCTACAACTAAACTCGTCAAGTAGATGATGAAGTTTAGCTAAAGCTAAAAAGCTTCCAACACGTATTTCGAGAAATATATAAACGAGATAAACTTGGCTCGAAATTTCAAATGTGTATAATGCAAAGTCTATATAGTGAAAAGGCGGGGATCTAACAACCACACTCAATATTTCGTTTCGGGAATCTGTATGGACTAACTCCAATATATTTCCAAGAGAATCAACTTGACAGTCAGACTCAATTGAGGAAAATACATCCAAGAGTTATATCTTTGTTTCTCAATGTAATCAGCAAATCAAACGGATAGAAATCCGCAAGCCTGATTATTATGAGAAACAACTTGAACAGTACCAAAGATGAATGTTCAAGTGTCAATCAATTTATATCAACAACCAAAGGTTGGATTATCTAATTGATTGAACTACGCACAACCTGTGATATTTCAATTGTATAGAAAATATAATGCGGAAAAGAAATAACACAGACACTAGAAATTTTGTTAACGAGGAAACCGCAAATGCAGGAAAAACCACGGGACCTAGTCAAGATTTTAACACCACACTGTATTAAGCCGCTACACTCTAGCCTACTACAAGTTAACTTAGGACTGGAATATAGTTGAGCCCTAACCAATCTCACACTGATTAAGGTACAGTCGCGTTCCTTACGCCTCTGAATCCCAGCAGGACTCTACGCACTTGATTCCCTTAACTGATCTCACCCAAAACTAAGAGTTGCTACGAACCAAAGTCGAAGACTTGATAAACAAATCTGTCTCACACAGAAAAGTCAATTGAATAGATAAATCTGTTTCCCACAGAAACACCTACGAGTTTTTGTTCCGTCTTTTCATAAATCAAGGTGAACATGAACCAATTGATACACCGGACTTTTATTCCCGAAGAACAGCCTAGTAATATCAATCACCTCACAATAATCTTAATCATATGGTAGCGAAACAAGATATTGTGGAATCACAAACGATGAGATGAAGATGTTTGTGACTACTTTTTATCTTACCTATCGGAGATTGAAGCTCGATAAAATCTTAGAGAATATAGTACTCAATACGATAGAACAAAGTAAGATCAGAACACGCAACTACAGAGAAAATAATTGGGTCTGCCTTTAGAATCCTAATGAAGTCTTTAAGTCGTTAACCTATAATGGTTTTAGTAAAACCTAGGTTAAAGGAGAATCGACTCTAGTCGCAACTAGTATCACACAGGAGGTGTGGGGATTAGGTTTCCCAGTTTCTAGAGTTCTCCCTTATATAGTCTTCAAATCAGGGTTTGCAATCAATGCTACCTTGGTAACAAAGCATTCAATATTCATCGTTAGATGAAAACCTGATTAGATTCAAGCTAATATCTTTCAACTGTTATATCGAACTTTGCTTGTTACACACAAATGAAAAGTGACTTCATTTAGATATGGGTAACCGTACCTAAACGTGTACATCTTGTTGGCTCAACAATAGTTAACCGAAGTTAGCCATATGAACACTTTCATATCAACCTTGTTCATCTCAATTACAACTAATTCAAATGACTCAAATTAAACTAGTTCTAGAGTTGTTCAATTGTTTATATTCTCATAGAAGTATACAAGACACAATTGAAGCAAAATCGATTTTGATTCACTCGAATCAATTCATGAACATTATAGCCACGGTTTGCAAAAGATTGCATTCCTTATTATATAAATATATTAGTTCATGAACAAACCGATTTTAAAACATAACCTACTCAAGTATGCAAACGGGTACGCATACCTAAGTAGCCGTACTTGGTCTGGGTTCGCAAGTATGCGAATGGGTACGCATACTGTCGTACAACCAAACTCAATTGAATTCCTGGACTTGAACTGTTACTCTGGTACACATACGGGTATCCATACTAAGTTCCCGTACTTCAACTATCAAACCAGTACGCATACGGGTATGCATACTATGGTTCCCGGACTTGGAATAACTTGCAACAGTTAGCATACAAGTACGCATACTGTGCTATATCCAATCAATGGTTAATTGTTCAAAACTCCATTTTGATCATTAAAACATTCTTGGAAGACGTGAATAGCCGTCTCACCCAAACTATTAGCTTCAAAGCAATATTCAAGTGATCAATAGATCAATACGAAACATTCCGAGTCTACATCAAATGACTGTCTCACACAAATCAGGTAAGATGTTACCAGGCGATTTTCACATGATCATCTTTTGACTTTCGTCAAGAATAAAAGATGAACTTGGTTATAGCGAAAGCTTACCAATACATATTTCGAGAAATATGTAAGCGAGTTAAACTCAGCTCGAAATATCAAATGTGTATAATATAAAGTCTATATAGCTATACGACTTTTGTCTCAATAGGAGATAGAATATAAATAGACTTCTGAGTGATATATGAGTTCAAGTCTGTACATAATTTTTGTTGATGAAGTTCCACAAGCTCCTCTTAGTAGTTCTTCGTCTTCAATTTATAAACTTCGTGAAGTCTAAAGCTCAACTACACATTCGATCCTAATCCGAGACATAGCTATAAGTAGACTATAAATCAAGACTTATAGTTTTGGAAACTAAATTTGAAAAACAAGCTTGAGATAGCAACGCTTGCGAGTTCAACCGACCAGTGCTCTAACAATCTCCCCTTTTGTCAATTTATTGATAAAACTATCAATACATATGGATTACAAAATAAATAAACTTTATAGCTTCTCATCCAAATGCTTGATTTCCTTGGTTCTTCAACATTACTTGAAATCTTCGTCACTTCCAAGTACTCCAGTGATGCTTAACGTGTTCAACTCAGCATCATAGTTGTTGAAGATCCGTAGCCATAACAATAAGAAAACCATTGTTCTCAATTATTGTTATACAGTGTCATTGTATTATTACACAGCATCAATGTTCAATTGTATCACAACTTTGACAATAATACTATGGTGATATGTATCACTCCCCCTTAGTCAATACTTCATCTCACATGAAAACCACTCCCCCTTACATAATGATCCGTAAACCATATGTATTTGTAGTGTAAACTACATATTAATTCTCCCCCTTTTGTCAATATAAATTGGCAAAGGTATGAAAACTAGTGGGATCATAATGAAATTCTCATAGAGATACTTCATGACTAAAAGAGAACATATCAACTTTGTTTCGATGATTTCACATAGTAAAAACTTAGTGTATTCATCAAGGAGTTTATAAAGATACAAGAAAACTCATACAATATTCCACAGCCGCACTCCCCACAAAGATTTGGTAGTTAAGCACAAGTTCAATTAAGAACTCTCCCCCATAAAATGTCATTCCCGAAAGAACAACAAGAGCGACCTTACTTCTACAAGAAAAGAAGGATTTCTTTGGACATTAACAAATCACATGAAACATGAATTTGTATCCAGAAAACTCAATTAAATTTACCACAAGAGAACCCATGATTAATTTAATCGGAAATGCTCAACATAAGAAAACTTACGGAGCCATACAGTACTTTCACATAGAAGTGGATCAGGGAAAGATCAATACTGCGGAATATTCAAAGATTCATTCTATTTTTCATCAATATTTGCATAATGATACCATAGACTTAATCTTTGACATCAAAAGTTCATTCTATTTTCCATTAATATTTGCATAATGACATAATAGACTTAACTTTTGACATATATGGGACAATCATAGTTCACGGACGTAGACACACAATATCCCATAACATTATTTGCAATATATAAAACCAATAGAGATTAATACTGCAAAATCATCTTCCAAATAAACTTTAGAATTTAAATAAATAAATCTAAAAACATTGCAAGATGAAAATCGTTGGCAATAGCTGTGTGTAATCACAATATATGCTATTCCAAACCCTAGTTATCCTTCTTAAAACAAAAGAATAAATTCTCATAAGAAGTTTTCTAGACATTGTAGAGATTTCTCAGAGCATCTACCGAGAATTCCTTCTCATTATTAAAAAACCCATTGCACTCAATCACGATAGAAATAACAAGATCAGATCACGCAACTACATAGAAAATAGTTGGGTCTGGCTTCACAATCCCAATGAAGTCTTCAAGTCGTTAACCTACATGGTCTCGATGGAAACCTAAGGTTAAAGGAGAATCGACTCTAGCTTATACAACTAGTATCACACAGGAGGTGTGGGGATTAACTTTCCCAGTTGCTAGAGTTCTCCTTTATATAGTCTCCAAATCAGGGTTTGTAATCTAAGTTATCTTGGTAACAAAGCATTCAATATTCACCGTTAGATGAAAACCTGATTAGATTCAAGCTAATATCTTTCAACCGTTAGATAGAACTTAGCTTTTGATACACAAATGAAATATACGTCATTTAGGTTTGTGTAACCGTACCTAAACGTGTACAAGTCGTTGGTTCAAAAGTAGTTAACCAAATGGTTAGCCATATGAGTACTTTCATATCAACCTTATTCATCTTCACCTTAACTAGTTCAAATGACTCAAAAGAACTAGTTAGAGAGTTGTTCAATTTATTAGATCTCATAGAAGTATACAAGACACAATCGAAGAAAAATCGGTTTTGATTCACTCGAATCGATTCATGAACTTTATAGCCACGGTTTGCAAATATGCATTCCTTAGTTTATATATATTTAAGTTCACGAATAAACCAATTTTAGAAAGTAACACACTTAAGTATGCGTACTTAAGTAACCGGATTTTAGTTTGTTTTATTTTCCAAACTCAGTAGAAATTCACGGACGTGAACTCTCCGCCAGTATGCGTACGGGTACGCATACTTAGGTAACCGGTTGAGTTGGTTTTGATTTCCAAACTCAGCAGAAATTCACGGATGTGAACTTCCGCCAGTATGCGTACGGGTACGCATACTTACCCAGTCTCCATCAACCATTTAGTACACACACAAGTATGCATACATTTGGTTCCCGGTTTTGGACTTCTACACTAATGCGCGAACACATTGAATGCTTATATCCAAAGATGGTTACAAGTTCTAAACTCTCATTTCATTGAAACATTCTTAGAGGATGTTAAATAAAGGTTATTCACACACTATTTTTCATCAAAGCAATTTTCAAGATATTTAAATAACCAACATGACTTTCGTCACTTGTAAAGATGAACTTGGCCAAAGCGAAAGCTTACCAACACATATTTCGATAAAAAGATAAGCGAGATAAACTCGGCTCGAAATAGCAATGTGTATAATCGAAGTCTATATAACAATACGACTTTTGTCTCAAGATAGGAGATAGAGTAGATAGACTTTTTGAGTGATAGATAAGTTCAAGTCTCCACATACCTTTTAGTCGATGAAGTTCCACCAGTTCCTTGAGTAGTTCTTCGTCTTTGTATGATAAACGCCGTGGAGCCTAGAGCTCAACTACACTTTCTATCATAATCAGAGACTTAGCTATAAGTATACTAGAAATCAAGACTTATAGTTTTGGCAACTAAACTTGACAACAAGCTTGAGATAGCAACGCTTGCGAGTTCGACCAAGCAGTGCTCTAACAATCTCCCCCTTTGTAGATTTTAGTGTCAAAACTATCAATACATATGGAATACAAAAAATAAAATTTGCAGCTTCTCTTGCACATGCATGATCTCCTTGGTTCTTCAACATTACTCGAAATCTTCGTCACTTCCAATTACTCAATTGATTCCAAAGGTTGTAAGTTCAGCATCATCGTTGTTGAAAATCCATAGCCATAACAATGAGAAAACAAAAGCTCTCAATCATTGTTACACAATGTCATAGTATTTTTACACAACATCAAAGTTCAAATTTATCACAACTTCGAAAACAATACTATGGTGATATGTATCACTCCCCCTTAGTCAATACTCCATCTCACATGGAAACATCTCCCCCTTACATAATGATCCGAAAACCATATGTATTTGTAGTATGAACTACACATTAATTCTCCCCCTTTTTGTCAATAAAATTGGCAAAGGTACGAAAACTAGTGGGATCCTAATGAAATTTCCATAGAGACATTTCATGACCAAAAGAAAGCACATATCAACTTTTTAGATGCAATCATATAGCCGAAACTAAATGCATTCATCAAGGAGTTTATAAAGATACAAGATAACCCCTATAATATTCCACAGCCGCACTCCCCATAAAGATTTGGCAATAAAGCACAAGTTCAAAAAGAACTCTCCCCCATAAAATGTCATTCCCGAAAGAACAACAAGAGCGACTTTACTTTCACAAGAAAAGAAGGATTTCTTTAGACAACAACAAATCATATAAGAATATGAATTTGTATCCAAAATACTCAATTGAATTAACCACACGAGAACCCATGATTAATTCAATCGGAATACTCAACTAAATAAACCACAAGAGAACCAATGATTAATTCAATTGGAAATGCTCAACATAAGAAAACTTATGAAGCCACACAGTATATACATAAAAGATATGGATCAAGGAAGATCAATACTGCGGAATAAACAAAGATTCATTCTATCTTTCATCACTATTTGCACAATAACATACAATAGAGTTAATCTTTGTAAACAAAAGTTCAACCTTTCTTCCATCAATATTTGCATAATGACATAAAAGGCTTAACTTTTGTTTGTCAAAAGTGTATTCAATCTTTTATCAATACTTGCATATCGACACATGAAGGACTTAACTTTTGACCATGTATGGGACAATCATAGTTCACGGACGCAAACACTCATATGCCATAAAAATTGCAATATATAAAACCATAAAGATTAATACTGCAAAATCATCTTCCAAACAAACTTTAGAATTTAAATAAATAAATCTAAAAAACATTGAAGATGAAAACGTTGGACATAGCTATGTGAAATCACAATAATGGCAATTCCAAACTCTAATTATTCTTCTTAAAACACAAGAATAAAATTCTCATAAGAAGCTTTCCTAGACATTGTAGAGCTTTCTCAGAGCATCTACCGAGAATTCCTTCTCATTATTAAAAAAACCCATTGATTATGGGATCGTTCAATTCCTCTAAGTCTTCAGAAATATCAATCAACTCACTAAGTTCTCTTTTTAGCTCACGCAAGGTGTTCTTTGTTAGAGACAACATTTGTTCGTAGTGAGTTATCTTTTCTAAAGAGGAAACAACTTAAGATTTTAAATCATTTCTTTTGCTGATGAAATCTTTCACCATACCTATAAAGTTAATATCAAAATGACAAACAGACAAGAGGCAGTTAGAGGAAGAACCTTCTCCATCATTTGTAGATCTCTCTTTCTTCATTCTTGAGGAAGATAACCCTTCACACAGATACACATTAATTGCTTCAACTGCATCCCTTTTTGTGGTACTTCTAGTTACAGGAGCCATGAAACTGTATCTTTCAAGGAGAAAAGAGATGAAGGACTTTGACTAAAAAAGATTATAAATAGATTTATGGACAAGCAAACCCTAGAAGAGCTTTGAACAAGTCTTTTATGGTTCATAATCCATTATCTAAAATATCAGGAGAATATTTTCTTAACAAAAAAAGAAAGAAAATAGTACACAAATACAAAGACTTGAGCCACCTTGATGCACGCCTCATTTTCTCAAGTTAAAGATGAGGATGCGGACGTCACTGGTATTAGACAGTGACGGAGTGAGCCGAATGCTCACGTTTTTTACCACCTAGTGGCTTATCTAGGTTTGTTGTATAAACAGACTTCTTACCTCGTCTGAATCTGGAATTTCTTGATTTTTTATGAAAATCTTGTTGATCATCCAACGCCAGATTCATCCTCTGCATGTTCTCCTGAAGTTTGGCAATTATTTTGTTGTTCCTCTTGAATCTCCAACATGTACTTTGAACATGATTTGCATTTCCACAAAATGAACAAATCAATAAGGATTTTTTGTTCTATTGAATTGCTTTCTGTTTATCACAACATTCAACGTACACTGTTCCAGCATTAGTCGGAACAAGAGAGTTGTTTGTGTTCACAGTTTTGCCTTTAAACCCCAAACCATTTGTGTATCCAAAGGACTTCTGACCGAATAAAATTGTTGAGATTTTGTCAGAACTTCCGGATAACCTTTGCAGGTCATTCTTAAGAGTATTAATCTCTTTTTCATTTAGAGACACGGTTCTGGTGAATTCATCATTAAGACAATCTATCTCAAGATTTTTCACCTGGAGTGATGATTCAAGTTTCCTCAACGAAGCTCTTAGTTGAAGATTTTCTTGGTGAATCTCTCTACTTTTATTCAAGAATTCACAAATCTCTGTGTCGGACTCTAGTTCTGAATCATAAATTGAGTAGGTGCAGGATTCTGCTGCAAGGGCTGAAAGTTCATTGCACATGACAGATGCATCCAAGATGTTGAAACCAAAAGAAGATTTTTCTTGTATTGAATCATATGAACAAAAAACTAGAGAGAGACGTTTATCACATCGTTTACTTCTTTTAAAAAAATCTTTGATCTTTTCTGTTGTCAATGATTTATCAAAATCAACATGATTGGAACAACATTCATCAGCCAAAGACAAGTTAGAAAGTTCACTTGCGTTGGTCATAGCATTGAACTCAGATGTCCTGACTGTGTTTTGATCAAGATCAAGAATTTTTAACTTTCCAATTAGAGTATTTCTTGAAAGTGTATCAAGGTTATTTCCTTAAATGATGGCATGCTTCTTAGAATCGTATCTAGATGGAAGCGATCTGAGAATTTTCATCACAATGTCCTTTTCAGGAATAGTCTTATCCAATGCAAATGATGCATTAACAATTTCAGACACTTTGTGATTGAACTCATCAAATGAATCTTCATCTGCCATACGAAGGTTTTCCCAATCGGAATTTAGGTTTTGAAGCCTAGCTTCCTTTTCACTGGTATTCCCATCGAATACGGTTTCTAAGATATCCCAAGCATCTTTAGACCGAGTGCACGTAGTCACATGGTGTTGAAGATCTGGGGTAATGGCATGTATGATGGCATTCAAACCATCGGAGTTTTGTTTTGCATCAAGTATCTCAGCAGCGTCATATGCACCAATATCCTTAGGAACGGTCGCATTCCCTACTGCCATAACAGGAGCATCATAGCCATTAACTACATAAACCCAAGATTGAAAATCACGCGCTTGAAGAAAGGCACATATAGCAATTTTCCACCATAAATAATTTGAGCCATCAAACTGGTACGTTTATAGAGATAACACTTCTGTCCATAGAGTCAGATCGGTACAACCACAGACTTATAAGGTCTTTAACGTGTTTGCCTGCTCTGATACCAATTGAAAAAGTGGGGGTACAAAAACCTCACCCAATAATTCGCTTAGCAATCTGTATGGACTAACTCCAATATACTTTTAAGAGAATCAACTAGAAAGTCAGACTCAATCTTAATAAAAAGTATATAAAAGAGTTATATCTCAATTTCTCGATTCAATTCTTTCTCAAGCAAATAGAAATATGCGAGTCTAATTGAATACAAGAGAAATTAACTTGAACGGTACCAAAGACCAATGTTCAAGTATCAATCAATTTCAATCAACAACCAGAGGTCGGATTTCCCAATTGATTGATTCAACGCACAACCTGTGATATTTCAATTATATAACAAAATATAATGCGGAAAAGAAATAACACAGACACCAGAAGTTTTTTTAACAAGGAAACCGCAAATACAGATAAACCCCGGGACCTAGTCCAGATTGAACACACACTGTATTAAGCCGCTACAGACAGTAGCCTACTGCAAACTAACTTCGGTATGGACTGTAGTTGAACCCCAATCAATCTAGCACTGATCCAAGGTACAGTTGCGCTCCTTACGTGTCTAATCCCTGCAGGATACTACGCACTTGATTCCCTTAGATGATCTCACCCACAACTAAGAGTTTCTACGACCCAAAGTCGAAGACTTTGATAAACAAATCTGAATCACACAGAAAAGTCTATAGGAATAGATAAATCTGTCTCCCACAGAAATACCTACAAGTTTTGTTCCGTCTTTTGATAAATCAAGGTGAACAGGAATCAATCGATAACCCGGAATTATATTCCCGAAAAACAACCTAGAATTATCAATCACCTCACAATAATCTTAATCGACTAGCGAAACAAGATATTGTGGAATCACAAACGATGAGACGAAGATGTTTGTAACTACTTTTCTATCTTGTCTATCGGAGAAATTAATCTCAAGCCAATCTTATGATTGCACTCAATCAGGATAGAAATAGCAAGATCAGATTACGCAACTACAGAGAAAATAGTTGGGTCTGGCTTCACAATCCCAATGAAGTCTTCAAGTCGTTAACCTACATGGTCTCGATAGAAACCTAAGGTTAAATGAGAATCGACTTTAGCTTATACAACTAGTATCACACAGGAGGTGTGGGGATTAACTTTCCTAGTTGCTAGAGTTCTCCTTTATATAGTCTCCAAATCAGGGTTTGCAATCTAAGTTACCTTGGTAACAAAGCATTCAATATTCACCGTTAGATGAAAACCTGATTAGATTCAAGCTAATATCTTTCAACCGTTAGATCGAACTTAGCTTATTACACACAAATGAAAAATTACCTCATTTAGATATGAGTAACCGTACCTAAATGTATAGTCGCATTCCTTACGCCTCTGAATCCCAGCAGGACTCTATGCACTTGATTCCCTTAGCTGTTCTCACCCACAACTAAGAGTTGCTACGACCCAAAGTCGGAGACTTGATAAACAAATCTGTCCCACACAGAAAAGTCTATTGAATAGATAAATATGTCTCCCACAGAAGTACCTACGAGTTTTTGTTCCAACTTTTGATAAATCAAGGTGAACAGGAACCAATTGATACACCAGACTTATATTCCCGAACAACAGCCTGGTAATATCAATCACCTCACAATAATCTTAATCGTATGGTAGCGAAACAAGATATTGTGGAATCACAAACGATGAGACGAAGATGTTTGTGACTACTTT
Source organism: Papaver atlanticum (assembly GCA_023531105.1). Classification (NCBI taxonomy): domain Eukaryota; kingdom Viridiplantae; phylum Streptophyta; class Magnoliopsida; order Ranunculales; family Papaveraceae; genus Papaver; species Papaver atlanticum. Next base: position 9,634,739 of record JAJJMB010000948.1, on the reverse strand, counting down.
TTATCTTACCTATTGGAGATTGAATCTCGAGCAAATCTTAGAAGATAGTACTCAATACGATAAAAAAAAGTAACATCAGAACACGCAACTACAAAGAAAATAGTTGGGTCTGGCTTCAGAATCCCAATGAAGTTTTTAAGTCGTTAACCTATAATGGTTTTTGAAAAACCTAGGTTAAAGGAAAATCGACTCTAGTCGCAACTAGTATCACACAGGAGGTGTGGGGATTAGGTTTCCCAGTTGCTAGAGTTCTCCCTTATATAGTCTTCAAATCAAGGTTTGCAATCAATGCTACCTTGGTAAAAAAAGCATTCAATATTCACCGTTAGATGAAAACCTGATTAGATTCAAGCTAATATCTTTCAACTGTTAGATCGAACTTAGCTTGTTACACACAAATGAAAAATGACTTCATTTAGATATGGGTAACCGTACCTAAACGTGTACACCTTGTTGGCTCAACAATAGTTAACCGAAGTTAGCCATATGAACACTTTCATATCAACCTTGTTCATCTCAATCAAAACTAGTTCAAATGACTCAAATGAAACTAGTTCTAGAGTTGTTCAATTGTATATATTCTCATAGAAGTATACAAGACACAATTGAAGCAAATCAATTTTGATTCACTCGAATTAATTCATGAACATTATATCCACGGTTTGCAAACGATTGCATTCCTTATTATATAAATGTATTAGTTCATGAACAAACCGATTTTAGAACATAACCTACTCAAGTATGCAAACGGGCATGCATAACTAAATAGCCGGACTTGGTCTGGGTTTGCCAGTATGCGAACGGGTACGCATACTGTCGTACAACAAAACTCAGTTGAATTCCCGAACTTGAACTGTTACGCCGGTACGCATACGGGTATGCATACTAAGTTCCCGGACTTCAGCTATCAAACCAGTGGCATACGGGTATGCATACTATGGTTCCCGGACTTGGAATAACTTGCAACAGTTAGCATACAAGTACGCATACTGTTTTATATCCAATCAATAGTTAATTGTTGTAAACTCCATTTTAATCATTGAAACATTCTTGGAAGACGGGAATAGCTGTCTCACAAAAACTATTAGCTTCAAAGCAATTTTCAAGTGATCAATAGATCTATACGAAACATTCCGAGTCTACATCAAACGACTGTCTCACACAAATCATGTAAGATGTTACCAGGTGATTTTCACATGATCATCTTTTGACTTTCGTCAAGAATATAAGATGAACTTGGTTAAAGCGAAAGCTTACCAACACATATTTCGAAAAATATGTAAGCGAGTTAAACTCAGCTCGAAATATCAAATGTGTATAATATAAAGGTTATATAGCTATACGACTTTTGTCTCAATAGGAGATAGAATAGAAATAGACTTCTGAGTGATAGGATAGTTCAAGTCTCCACATACCTATTGTTGATGAAGTTCCACAAGATCCCCTTAGTAGTTCTTTGTCTTCAATCGATGAACGACGTGAAGTCTAAAGCTCAACTACACATTCTACCCTAATCCGAGACATAGCTATAAGTAGACTAGAAATCAAGACTTATAGTTTTGGCAACTAAACTTGACAAACAAGCTTGAGATAGCAACGCTTGCGAGTTCGACCGAGCAGTGCTCTAACAAATAGGTATACGACTTAGTCTCTTTAGAAGATAGAATAGAATAGACTTCTGAGTGATAGATAAGTTTTAGTCTCCACATACCTTTTGTTGATGAAGTTCCTTCAAGCTCTTCAGTAGATCTTATTCTTCAATTGGTGAACGCCGTGAAGTCTAATGCTCAACTACACACTTTTATCCTAATCCGAGATATAGCTATAAGTAGATTACAAATCAAGTATATAGTTTTGATCAACTAAACTTGACAAACAAGCTTGACATAGCAACGCTTGCGAGTTCGACTGAGCAGTGCTCTAACAAGGCTAATCTTAATCAAGTGTGTGCTTAAGGTTTGGATCATGCACTAAAGGCAAGATTTTCTGTTTTGTAGGGATGTGTACATAAGGCCAAGTACATCAAGCTAATCCACTGAGTGGAATACTAGTTTATTTTATTCATTTAAGGGATGTGTATCCACCTCATGATGGCTGAGTGGGTGACACATGTAGCGCCCCCAAAGCTAGCAGCTGACTAATCCAAAAGATTAACTATAAAATAAAGCACTAAGGATCTAAAACATCTATTTAAACAATAAAAAAGAAGTTCTAAACAAAGATTAACCCGAATCTAAACCCTCTCTGAAATAAATACAAGAACCCCTCTCAAATGATACATATTCAATAGTGAGTTGATTTACAAATAGGATACAAACACATAATAAACATAGTAGAAGCTAACTAACTAACGTAACTAATTCTTCGAAACTTTCATCGTCACGTGCCATCTTGATCTGCCTCTGAAACTGAAAGTGGGAATTGAGTGAGCACATCATCCCTAAAAGGGGTGCCCAGTAGAAATAACATCTAACTTTCAAGTAATCATTGAAAACTGATGAAACACGGGAAAACAGTAAAACATATTGTAGAAACTTTTTCAAAGCAATTTAAGAAGAACAGTAAACATCCATGTAAGAGACATGTGTTGCCCGTACAATACTAAAGAATAATATTGAGGTGTATCGCCCTAGCCATAGATAATATTGCGGAGTATCGCCCTAGCCATCGAATACTGGATATAAGGGAAGAATAATATTGCGGTGTATCGCCCTAGCCATAATAATATTGCGGTGTATTTCCTTAGCCATAGAATACTGAATGGTGTATCGCCCTAGCCATTGCATAAAAGCTCGAAAGTAAGTAGGTATTAATGAATGAGCAGTATCCTATATACCACAGATGGGAATTCTTATTTCCCAAGCATTCAAATGGAAATTCTTATTTCCCAAACATTCACAAAGACAAACAATGCATTACAATTCCTTTCCAAGCAATGGAAAGATTAAAAGAATCAACATTACTTTCGGAATTTAAAATAAAACAATGCATGGAATACACAATCAGACAATGTATGAGTTTGTTAATCATAAACTTTTGTAAAAGAAAACAACAATAATCACAAAAGAGTTAAATGTAAATTCCCACCTCTTTCGATGATAAGCCATGCCTACCTCGAGATCCATGATCCACTGGTTCATCCTTTGAATCGATCGTTGTTAATAACAACTAACTGTTAATCACCCAAGCACTCTAAGAAATTAGCCAAAAGGCTCATACAAGGCTCACACAAGTCTAACTAATGGTTCTAAGCCCAAGTCCACTAAACCAGCCCGTTAAACTAAGGTCCGGTCCATCTGAGTCAACTAACGGTCACTAACGGTCAAAGGTCAAGTAACAGTCAACGTCTAATCAAAGTCAACCAACTAGGTGAAGGTCCACCGAGTCAAATAGGAAAACAATGAGTCAACTCAGTCAACAAGACTGATTCAGGTCAAAAGGTTAACTCAGTCAGGCAACTGAGTCAGAAAACAACAAACCAGTCAGACATCTGACTGTGATGATTAACATGCCTAATTCTCTTGCAGCTTAGCTTAAGATATAATTCTTACACATTGACATCTCCTTACTAAAGTTTCAACATCATACATTCAAACTAAACAAATTCATAACTACAATTACAACTTAAAATTCTGTTTACCTGCAAAAGCAGTAGTAACAAGCTTTCGCAGCATCTACAATCTACAATTCTGTAATCACCAATCTTTAGTCATACAATTCTATAACTCATCAAACAATCACCAACCCAAATTATCTTCATTTTATCGACACTTCCCATTTAAAAGCTCTATCTAGTTCCATAAACCATCTTTAGATACACTTCCTTAGACATTTCCTCCATCTCATTCCTTATAGCAACACCTACTGCACAACCCTTTTAACTTCATCCTCTCACAGACTACACCAACACCTGCAGCTCAGAATAACTACACAGCTCAGACTAACAACACCAGTAACAACTCTTCACAATGAACACTAACAGTTCATTCATACTCTTCATCTGCAATATCTACAAACACTCATCCATTCTAACTATACTCAATTAGCATACACAGAATTAAATTTTCATAACCTGTAATTTAATTCATTGTACAGAACCATCACCTGCAGCTCCACCTCAACACCAATGACCATATATAATCAAACTGAATCTCAACATGTACTCCATTCATCACAGTAAACTACCACAACAGCCTCATACATTTCCTGAATTCCATTTTCACCAATCTCAGACACATATAACAACCATCATTAAAATAACCCCAGCCACCTTGTTTATCACAGCAGCATCCAACAAATCATCTCACTAACACCAATAACACTACTCTAGCTAGCCCTGCACCTGTGGATACAACACTAACAGTTCCATAATCATTACCAAAATCTCATACTCCACCAATTACCATATCAAACAATCTCCAATTCAATTCATTACAACACTACTACTCCCTGCAACTCCACTGTCACTGTATACCTTCATTACCCAACCACCGCAACAATTCATATCATCAACTGTAACCCTATGAACATTACCACCAACAAAATAACACTGCAATTCATTCATTCATATCTCAAGATTTTCAACCACACAGCTATTCCAACACAGAACATCAACTTCTACATCTCAAACAAATAATCCTCACCTGTAATTCATTAGATAAACCTAAACTAAATCTGCAATTCCATCACAGATTCACATATCCATTTCAATCTTATCTCCATTAACATCATACACACAATAATCAAAATGAACAACTTCACCAAGTTAACTTAAAACAATAATTACCTCCAATCTGTGTTACTCAAAGCAATTGAAATCAAATCTTCTTTGCCTTTCCTAAACATCAATATTATCTTCTAAATCTCCCCTGAACCTTCTTATAGAACCCTAATTCATTGATTACTCAACACCCCAATCACCTCATAAATTTCTTTCTTAAACAGCTTCACAGCATCAATCAACCGAATACCCATCTCCAATTAATCTTCAAAACCTTCAATTAAACTCTCAATTTCATCTTCAAAATCTTCTTTGAATTTTCTTCTATAAACCCTAACTTCTTTGATTCATCGTTACAAAAGCTTCACTTCATCGATTTAACAAAAGCCCCTCTCTTCTTCATCCCTCAACGTCTCGATTCACTTCCCAATCTCCTATCAAACCCTAATTCAGATCATCTTTTCTTCCTCTCCAGAACCAAATCAACTCCTAAAACCATCACTGCATCTTCGATTCATCAAGTAACAGACTTTCTATAACTTAATCACGCAACTTCAACTCAATTCTTTGGAATTTTAAATCGACGAAGAAGAAGGAAGAAAGAATAACATAGAAAGAAGAAAGAAGAAGAATGAAGAATAAGAAATAAAGAAAGACGGAAAGAAGATTTATCTTCTCGATTGGTGAAGATAATACCAAGAGAAATACTAGGACACCCACTTGCTTTAATAAGGGCAGCCATGACGTGTCTGCCAAAAGACTATTTTTCCTTTCTCACACAACTGATGATATCTTTTTCATCCGATATCTGATTGACATGTTCGAGCAGTCCATTCCGCGTAACTTTTCGAGATTGTTAGATACTAGTTTCGTATCTAAATCGTTGTTAGATTAATTCCTATTAATTAACGTTCGTATTAAACTAGTCGAGTCATTAGCGACTTAGTCGTCTCTTGATCATCTCTGAATCAACTCGTGACCGGTCTAATAGCGTTGACGAGCTTGAGGGTCTTTACAACACACTCGTCCGTTAAGGTCACTTAGCGGTTTAAAAGCATGTTGCACATGCCAAGTGCAACCGCGATGCATGCGAAAGTGAGTTAGAATTTGATTTGATTATATGATTTAAGTTTCTGTAATATGTACCGTCAGATTTTGAAACTAATAAATTTAGTTAAACCGTATTTGTACTTTCTACTCAAAAATAAATATGTTCAGAAAGTCGATGTACGTTGTCAGCGAATAATTATTATTCAAAAAAATATTTGACATAGAGTTCGAAAAATATGGCCATGGCTCAACCTACTATATATATCCCCCAATCCAGTTTTAGGACAAACATAAATCTCTACATCTAGTATACATAACCCGGAAAAAATCACTTTACACAGACTCTTCTGAAACATGCCTTCACCTTACATTAATTCTGCGGAGTATTCCTTGGAAGAAGATTTATCTCTTTGTCGGAGCTTGGCACTATACTACCCGAAGAGGGATCACGAACGGATGATGAATGGTTATCCCAGTCAAAGTTATTGGATTACCATATATGAGAATTTCAGCAATGAAACTGGTAACCGAAACAACCATACTTCGATTGACTTGTTCTGTCGACATGTTTCCATGGCCAATGCAGTTCACGAATTCAATCATTTATTATGGAATGTCAACAGATATCGACTTAGGGGTGAAACTGATGATGAAGTTATAGCGAGATCTCTGGATGAATAATGTAGATGGAGAGGTTCAAATTTCCGGTATGAAGCTCATTTCAACATCCTTAAGGTGATGGATAGATTCAAGCCTTTTGTGAGGCCAGTTACTCCACCATATCTCAGAGACAGTGTAGGCCAGTCTTCAACGAACCTCTCCCGTCGTAGATGACAACCAATAATATGATGAAATTGATTTTCTGGGTATATCTATCTGTAAACCCTCACGAGACATAACTCGTCCACCGGGGAAGCCTGGTGGTTTAAAGGATTGTTGCACAGGTAACTTATTTACTATTGTGTTTCCAAATTTCAAACGATGTACTCTCTTATGTTCAATTTTTAATATTTGAAAATTAGGTTATCACTTTTAGCTAAACTCTACGAAGTTGAGTCTCTTCTCTAAACCTTCATATCCCTATCAGAACACGAGTTATCATTAACAATATGAGCTATGTCGTCTGAGTGTAAACGGGGTGTAGTTTAAAAAAGGTCAAACAAATATTTAACCCCAGTGTCCAATAGTTTGACGTTCAGGTGCAGCGCCTAATGGTTAGTCGTTGGGCGCCTTACCATTAGACGTTTGGAAGCGTATTCTCCCAGAATATGCTGCTGAACGCTGCACCATTGGACGCTAAAGCAAATTTCTGAGCGCCAAACAGTTGGTAGCTCCTCTGCCGGTTCAAGATAGCATCCAAATATTCCCGAATGCCATTATAGTTTCCGGTATGTCATCAGCCATGTACAGTTGAAGTGTGTCCATGTCTAGTGGGCCACGAGGTGGAAATAGGCGTTACAAACACGCAATAGAGTGTTTAATGGTTTACACCGAAGATTCCCATTTGGTTCTTTTAAGGACGAATTCTTGTTTACACACAAAAAGAATAAGAAAGTAAAACATTTTTGGTTGATGTAACGAACGAACAGAGAAGAAGAGAAGATGAGTAAATTTTCAGGTTGGAGTTGGTTGCGTTACTTAAATTTCCTCTTCTTATCACTTTCTCTTCAACTAATTCCAGGTACGTATTTCATTCTCTTTAAATTACCCTATTTTTTGTTTTGTTTTTAGATCTCTATTGTTACTTTCGTCTCTGAAAACCTAATCTTCTGAATTTCTATAACATAGTTAGTGATTGTGATTTTTTGTCTGATGGGTTTGAATGTAGTGGGGGTTTGGAGATCTTTCGATCTATGATTCAGGATTTTTCATGTTCAAATTAAATTGAGCAAAAAAATAAACAAATTGGTGTGCATGAATTGGCTGTTTTTAGGGTTTTAATTCTTGATTTTTACAGTGTGGGTTGTTGTATTTGTTAGGTTTGGGAGGTGTAGTTGTTCAAATTAATAGTTGGGATGCGCTTGATTAGGTATTGGACAGGAAATGAATGGAGGTTATGTTTTCTAATGATGGCAAATCCTTTAGTAGTTGGAACTGTTGAAAACTTAATTTTTGTTCCACTACCTGGCAAGTAACTCACAATTAGAAGTAGAATATCTGCCTTGGGCACCGTTAATTTTATGTATACAACAGCTTGGTAATGAAGGTAGTTAGCATCAACTTTTTTTACTAAAAGTCCATGATGGTTGCCATGCTTTTTTGGTTGTGGTTTCTCCATTGCGCTCTTTAATTATTTTTTTCGCAAAAATGTAATTCAGATTAGGGGACTCTGCATGTATTTTGGGTTTTATTGGATGGATGGCTAGTAGAACTGCAGGGAATTTGCCAACTTAGGGAATATTGGTTATGAAACTAGAGCTACATTTGGATATTGGAAATACATATTAGCATTTAGAGAGGGTAGTAAGCATAACTCAACGGTAATTATTTTCGAGCATATCCAAGAGGATGCTATATTCTGTGATAACCAAGAGGTGTACTAACAAGTTTAAATTGAAAAAATATGACTGCTTGATGGGAATGATAGAGTAAACTATGGCTTTAAATTGTAAATTATAATTAAAATGCCGAATGACAAAAAGAGATGGAAGAAAGTACGAATAATTAGCCATTCTTTAGAATCTTTACTAGTCACCGCTTGTTTTTGGCTCCAGTTACTGCTGCTGGATACTCTCTTTTTTCTGAGGACAACAACTTCCTGGTGTCTCTTGAACCATCACATTCTCTACATATATATAGACTTGGAACTAAGTTGTATCAGTGAATAGATGAAGTAATCCATAATAAGTATGGAGGGTTCACAATATGCAATAATGCGCTGAAAGATGTTATCGTGTTCATACCTTCAAAAGGATAATTAATTAGGGGCACCCTACAACGAAAAAGAATGAATAGGTTTTCCCGCTGCAGTCTGTGAAGTTTTATGGTCCTTACCTATACAGTCTATCTCTCCACCATTACTTTTAGGTACTATCTTTATCTCGATAGCTTTCTGTCGATCAATCGAATACAGGCTATAGAGCTTTGAATATTCATACGCATGGCTCACCTGCAACTCTATTCTCTATAGCCTCTATACGACTGATCTGACAGAAGTTGTCGAGATAAAGAAAGTAACTAAAAGTATGTCGATTAGAATATTTGGTACTCGAAATTATACTCACCTAATTCGGGTTCCAAACTGTTCTACCCGCGAGAATCTGAGATACTGAATAAATAATTTCCCTGTTTTTCAATACCCAATGGGTACCCGGATCCAATGGATTCCGATGCAGACCCTGAACATCGATAGTTTCAGCATCCTGCGGAGTCTGTCTATTCTTGCGTTTCATTAGGTTGTGTTGTAGGAAATTTTTTTATGTTGCATGCCATAAGAAAAACTGGGTACTGAGTGGGAGGGGGTGCTATGTACCATTTAGTTTCCTTAGAGAAGGTGCTTTTCGCCTATTGAAGAGGAGACATAATCTGCTCCAGCTCTAATGACATCAAGGACAACTTAAACATTTTCATACAAGATTCCTGTGTATATTGTTCCTACAGCTTTTATATCATGTGCATCTTATGTTACTGGAATCTTTTGTCTTATGTTACTGGAATCTTTTAAATGTGCAAGTATTTGCTGGGATTTTCTGAATTCAAACGAGTTCCTCTTGTTTTTCAGGTTTGGCGGGTGACCCGTCAAGTTCCAAAGATGGGGTGAAAGCAGAGGGTCATGCTTCATCTAGCAAAAACACAGGTGTCACAGTTCTTTTCGTCTTCGTTGGGTTGGTGGCAGCTGTAGTACTTGGGGTGTTTCTGTTCAAGATGTGGCAAAAGAAAAAGAGGGAAGAACAACATGCTCGTCTCTTAAGGCTGTTTGAAGAGGACGACGAGCTTGAACTTGAACTAGGGCTTCGGGATTGAGATTTATTCATATTCATTAAATGTAATTTTAGGTATGTGCAAACTGTATGTATACTTTCAGTAGCTATGGATTTGATTTCTCTGTTCAACATTAGGTCTTGCGGTCATGAAGAAGTTACATGTAATTCCTATCATTCAAAAAAAACCACATGTAATCTTTTCTGATTCATCTCAAATATAATTGAATTTTGTAGTTGTCAATTGAAATTTTAATAAGCTTTTTCTTTTTTTCTCATTACAAAAGTTGTGCAATGGATAGGGGGGTACATCAGTTAGAGAAAGAAAGTTTCCGTCTATATTATTGCGGGTGAGGCTCTTTTAAATATTATGTGCATTCTGCTGCGACCACTCAACACAGCACATGTAACTGTGCAGTTCTCAGTTTCTCTAAAATGAAAATTGGGAGACGAATTAGTCCCCTTCTTTCTTCTCCTCTTCGCAGCAATAACATCAGTTCCATTGCAGCTTCTTCACCAATTCAATTTTTCTCAGAAGATAGCGAACGAGATCCCCGCCAAAACTCAAATTTTCTATCTTCATCTCTTCAACATTACATTCAATCAGATCATCCAACTCAAGGTCAGAAATTCCATGCCCACTTTATTAAAACAGGATACCGGTTCAACACCAACATCTCCATCAAACTTCTTATTCTGTATATCAGATGTGGTTTTTTAACATATACCCGTCGTGTGTTCGATGAAATGCCTAGCCCAACTGTCTCTTCTTTTAATTCCATGATTGCAGCTTATGTTAAGCAAAACCAACTTGAGGAATCAATGAGTTTAATAAAAAGAATGGCTTACTCTGATGAAAAACCTGATGGGTATACATTTTCGATGATTTTAAAGTTATCTACAACGGGTACATTTATATCGACAGATTTAGCTAAGGAGGTTCATACCCAGATACTGAAATCTTGTATTGAGACTGACGATATTCTTTCTACAGCGCTTATTGATTCGTATTGTAAGAAGGGGGAGGTTGATTACGCAAGGAAAGTGTTCGACAAGCTGTACGAAAGAAATGTAGTTTGTTCAACAGCTATGATTACAGGGTATATGAAGCAAGGATCTTTTGTAAATGCTGAAGAGATCTTCGCGGCGACAGTTGATAAGGATACAGTGGTATTTAATGCCATGATTGAGGGTTACAGTAAATCGATTAAAAGTGCTGCAAAATCACTTCAAGTGTATATAGAAATGCAACGGGTGAATTTCCGGCCTACTATATCGACCTTTGTGAGTGTCCTTGGAGCTTGTTCCGTATTAGCTTCACATGAAGTAGGCGAACAAGTTCAGGGTCAACTTATGAAGACTGAACTATTTTCAGACGTGAAATTGGGAAGTGCACTTATAGATATGTATTCGAAATGTGGGAAAACTGAGGAGGCACAGAGAATTTTCGATTATATGCCAGACAAGAATGTGTTCTCTTGGACTTCCATGATTGATGGATTTGGGAAGAATGGTATGGCAGACAAAGCTCTTGATCTGTTTAAGAAATTGAGAAAAGAAAATAGAATTAAACCCAATTATGTTACAATTCTTAGTGCTCTTTCAGCTTGTGGGCATGCTGGATTTGTCAAAGAAGGATGGGAGATTTTTAATAACATGGAGAGAGATTTCTTGATCAAACCAAGGATGGAGCATTACTCGTGTATGGTTGATCTATTAGGAAGGGCGGGTAGTTTACAAGAGGCATTAGAATTCTTAGTGGGAATGCCTGAAAAACCAAACTCTGATGTTTGGGCTGCTCTTCTTGGAGCTTCCACAATACACGGTGATGTGGAATTGGCAGATTTTGCAGCAAAGGAACTTTTCAAAATAAGCAGCAACGAGCGGCCGGGGGCTTACATGGCTCTGTCTAATACTTATGCTGCAGCTGGGAAATGGGAGGGAGTAAGTGAAGTGAGGAAGTTGATGAAAAGCAGAGGTGTTTCTAAAGTTACTGGTTGCAGTTGGGAATGATAATGGTTTAATCTTGAGTTCATGTGTGCAAAAATTATGAAGCAGCTGTTTAGGCCGAAGGTCACTAGTTGCAGGCTTGGGTCGCTCAAACTAACTTAATCATCTGACTGAAATGGCTCGAGACCCATGTCTCATTAAGGATGGAAGGGAACCCTGTCTATAGGGTGATTAAGAGCAGCGAAGCAATTTCAACGCGCTCAAATTTCAACGGAGACTAATTGTTAAACCTGGGCTGAATCAGTTGATGATCATCAGGGGTACGCTGTTCACTCCTTCAAAACTTGAAAGCCAGTGAGTTTAGAACGCTATCGTTGCTTGGAGAAACTGCGGACGGGGAAAGTGCAGCAGGGATTACCTTCCTTCGACAGAGCCAAAGAGGCATTCACTTCTGTAGTTAAAGAGTGTTCAAGCCAAGCCCATGAACAAGATTTTGGTATTTGGAGCTTCTATAATTTCATTCTCTAAATGAGATTGCTGGGAATAATTTGGCCTCATGGCAAGTGATTTCTTCTTTAGGACTATATATATTATAGTTTCCTGCACAAGTTCACAAACTGTTTACCTGGCGTATGGTCACTGATAGTCAAAATTGTTGCAATGGTGGTCATGCCCGTTATTTTATTACATTACAGCTGCTGTTATTAAAAGCACTGATGGATATTTTCCATTAACCACCACAAGAAGAATTTATCAAAAGAAAAAGGATATTATGAGTAGGTGCTGCCTCCAACTAGATCGAGCAAACTTTGAAGTTTTGGAAAGGAGAACGCATGATTCAACATCCCACCTAAAAGTCGATATTTGCTAAGAATATACTGTCATTGAGGAAGGAGGTTCTTATGAATTCGACCACTGTCTTCTGCAGTGCACTACAAGTGACCATGGATGTACATTCTCGACTCTAGGTTATGACTTATGACCAATGTTAGGGTGGGAAACCACTCGGTCTTCGCATTGTATTCGACTTGAGTTATTTAACTTTAGTACTCCGTAATTCCATCAGAAAATAAAGTCAAACAGGACTTTAATGTTTTTTTTTTTTTTTTTTTTTTGAAGATTAAGTGGATTGATAAAAAAGAAATTAGTACATAGGAATTTCCAAAGTGTTGGTTTCCCTTATCTCAGTTGTGTGACTTGAGATATTGGTTTCTACCAACACATTGTTCTCCCTGATTTCAACATTAGATAACGCAAAAGAGTTTGAGAAATTTAAATCAGCAAAAAGAATTTTTTTTAAAAAGACTGGCATTTGCAAACACTGTTGTTTGTGAATATGTCTTTTCCTTGCTTCTTTTGCCAGGGTATCGGCTACTGCATTGCATCTTCTATTCTTGTAAGTAAGACCCAAGAAATGATGACATGAATGCAAGATTTTCATTGCTTCTTCTACTAGTGCCTTGTTCCTCCAAAAAAATATTGCTTGCTTTGCCTTGAGCATAGAGTATCAGTCTCTGAGTGTCACCTTCCACCCAGAAGTCGTTGAAATTCATACTCTTAGCCCGCTTTGCTACTTCCAGCAGACTCAAAGCTTTTGCAGATGAAGCATGGAAGGTCTCAGCTCTGGCTTGACTAGCTTACTCTTAGCCCACTTTGCTGCTTACTAGATTTGTGCCCGTGCTACGCACCGGGCATTTTTTAAAAAAAAAATTGGTGTGCGTGGGGTTTTCCCCGCCCCGTGGCGATATATTTTTGATTTGGTGTCTGTGGGGCTTCGCCCCGCCCTGGCGATGTATTTTCGATTTGGTGTGCGCGGGGCTTCGCCCCTCCCCGTGGCGATGCATTTTTAATTATGTGTGCGCGGGGCTTCGCCCCACCCCGTGGAGATGTATTTTTGATTTGGTGTGGCGGGGCAAATACATTATAGGTGGAAAATATGTGCAGATTTTATTTATTTATTTCCTTTTAACTCGGTGTGCGCGGGGCTTCCCCCGCCCCGTGGCAATGCATTTTTTATTTGCTCCCGTGGAGATGTTTTTTGATTTGGTGTGGCGGGGCAAATACATTAA
>JAJJMB010000948.1:9551409-9621020 GCA_023531105.1 Papaver atlanticum | reverse complement strand
GAGATGTTTTTTGATTTGGTGTGGCGGGGCAAATACATTAAATAGGTAGAGGATATGTGCAAATATAATTTATTTTTTCCATTTATTTTCGCTGAAAATATGTGGATTTTTTCCCTTTATATATTAATTTGGAAAAAAAAAATAGCCCTAATATAGTAATTACTCGATTTCCAAATTGAATTTGGACTTCCATAAAATCCCAAACATAGTAAGTTATGTTTTCCTTTTAAGTTTGTAATTTTTAAACCAATCATACGTTGCCAATTGTCTTCACCTATGAATCTTACAAACACAGACTTGGTAAATAAAAAGATGTTAGAGCTAGAAAAACTATACGACACTCAAGAGAGTATAGCTAAACAACAATCTAGAAATGACACAATAGCCTTAGGAGAAAGAAATACAAAATTCTTTCATGTAACAACTTTAAAGAGAAGGAAAAGAAACAACATTGACTGTATAAAAGATGAGCATGGTAAGGTTGTCTCTTCTAGAGAGGAAATAGAAGTGGTTTTAAAAGGTTATTTCTCTGATTTATTTACTAAAACATCCAACAACACGGATGAGGAAATTTTCAAACATGTTAAACCCTGTCTTACTTTGGAAGAAAACAAGGAGTTAACTGCTACCCCTTCACCAGAGGAAATCTAGAATGTAGTTAAAAAATTAAAACCAAATAAAGCTCCGGGGCCAGATGGCTTTCCGGTAAGCTTTTTCAAACACAACTGGGAAATAGTAGGAGATCATATGATAGCAGTAGTACAAGATTTCTTTATAAACAGAAACCTCCATAAAGATTTAAATAAAACATTCTTATTCCTTATACCTAAGATTAGAAATCCTAAATCCCCAGCCGATTTTAGGCCAATAGGCCTCTGCAACACACCATATAAGGTGATTGCCAAACTAATGGCAAATAGATTTAAAAAAGTTTTGGAAAAGATAATCTCTCCATTACAGTCGGCTTTCTTATCCTCTAGACAAATCTCAGATAATATCATAGTAGCTCATGAGATTGTCCACTCTATGAAGAAAAGTAGGAAAAAAACAGGCAACATAGGTGCAAAGATAGATATGTCCAAAGCTTTTGATAGAGTGAATTGGAAATTTTTGATAAAAACTCTTCTATCTTTTGGTTTTTCAGAACATTGGTGTGAATTGGTCACTCAATGCATCTCAACTTCGACTATTTCAGTCCTCCTTAATGGGAATCCTTGTACTGAGTTTAAGCCATCTAGAGGAATCATACAAGGAGACCCTTTGTCCCCTTATCTATTTATCCTCTGTATGGAGGTATTCTCTAGGTTACTTTGTCATTTGGAATCAGTTAAACAGATTCCAGGAATCAAGCTAACTCCAAAATCTCCACCCATATCTCATTTATTTTTTGTTGATGACCTACTTCTCTTCACAAAGGCTGACTTAGGCAGTTGTAAAAACCTCTTAGATGTCATAAATCTTTTTAGTGACTCTTCAGGACAAGTTATAAACTATACAAAGTCAGGATTATTCTTCAATAAGAGAGTTCATAGTAAACATCAGGGAATAATAACTAGGCTCATGAAAATAAAGAAAATCAATATAAGAGATACACACTTAGGAGTCCCTCTCTTTGTCGATAGATCAAAACTGAAATCTTTTGATAACATAATTGAAAAGATGGAACAAAGAGTCAAAAATTGGCTAGCAAAAGTACTCTCTCAATCCAGCAAAATTATTTTAAGCAAATCAATACTCTCTAGCATTCCGATCTTTACCATGGGTTGTTTTGTTTTACCAAAAAAAGATTACAAAACGAATAAATGACATAAGGAGAGATTTTTGGTGGGGGGAAAACACTAATTCCAAAGGCATTTATATAAAAGCTTTTGATTTTCTTTATAACCCTATTAACCAGGGAGGGCTGGGGTTTAAAGAAGCTAATAAGGTTAACCAAGCTATGATCAGTAGGATAGCTAGGAGATTAGTTAGTAAACCAGATGACTTATGGGCAAAAAACTTAAAAGGAAAATATTTTCAGAAAACAGGAGCTTTACATTCCAAGAAGAAGTCATCGGCTTCTTGGATATGGAAATGCATCATGCAAGGAATAGAACATATAAAAAAATACAGCTTCTGGGAAGTAAGAGATGGATTTTCTATCAACCTTTGGGACGACAAATGGTTACCCACTAGGGACCAACCTCTGGCTAATTCAATTACCATATTTTCCAATATAACACTTGTGTCTGATTTGATCAATCATGACACAAAGAAGTTGAATGAATCATTGTTACATTCTTTTTTCGACAGTTCATTAGTTTCTGAAATATTAAATATCAAACTTTACACCAACAACACTGGAAAACTGAAAAAAGACGAACTGAGATGGATGCTCACCAGGAATGGTGAATTCTCTGTCAAATCTCTATATGCTAAATTGCTTAATCATATGGGATCTGTTTCTACTGAGACTAAAAGATTTTGGCAGGGTCTTTGGAGAACGGATACCTACCAAAGAATAGAGCTTTTCACTTGGAAGTGCTTGAAACACTCTACCAACAAGAGAGAAATTAGGCTCAATTCTCGATGTGGAAACTCAGTGTATTTTTTGTAAACAGGCCATTGAATCATCTTATCACCTGTTCTTTGATTGTTCTTATGCTCAAGCAGTCTGGAATTTACCACCAATGGCATCACAGGGAGTAAACTCTATCTCTAATAATACTTCCTTCTTAGATAAGTACAATGAATAGTTGACAGGTGACATAAACTCTATATCTATGGCTCTAACTGCAAGTAAATGTTGGTTCATATGGAAGGAAGGATGTCTGCGTGTTTTTGAAAAACAAGAAAGAACACCTGAACAACTAGCTGTAGATATCTCACGGCCTTTTGCATATTGGCATCCACAAAATCTTAACATTGACACAGCACAACCTAGAATAAAGACAGTGCTACATAAGCTATGGAACTTTCCTGCAAAAGATAGTTTCAAATTAAACTGTGATGCCTCTTGGGTTTCCAAACACACTGACGCAGGTTTTGGTTGTGTGCTTCGAAACTGGTTAGAGGGAGACAATCAATTCACTATCAACTATCTGCAGGGGAAATCTGTTTCAGTTCAATGGCAAAGTATACCTATTTTGGAAGAAGTAAAATCAGAATCAACAAAACTAGTTTCTTTTTTGGGTTTTAAACATGTCGACAGGCGAGCCAACAAAGTTGCAGACTTATTAGCAAAGAAAGGGGGAAAGGAACACTCGACGGCATGTTGGTTTAATTATGCACCTACGTTTTTATTTCCTTCAATTGCTTATGACTCTGTCAAAGCTCAACAAGCATGTAATAATCAAAACTCTCTTGTAGTTGTTACAGATACTGTTAATTCTGCAGATTCAGTCACCGGCAAAACAACTATTACTAAGTTGATTCCAAATGGGTCTGAATCAAGGGATCAACATTCTGCTTGGTAATATATCTTATTTTCAAAACAAAAAAAACGATTTTGGTTTCCTTTTTTTAATCTTTTTCTCATTCTTTTTAAACCAATTATACATTGCCAAGTGTCCTCACCAAAACGCTCGTTTCACAAAAACTCAAAAAAAAACTATTTTGGCCAATAGGAAACGAGGGTTTTCTCACCGTTCAATGTGGGAGCTTTATTTGTCTAGGCCTTTAAGTCTTTAGATGTAATTCTGATTTAACGACACATGCATGATGCATGCTCATTAAACATTTGGTGTAAATTCAACAAGCAAAAATTAAGAGTTATGGTCCATTAAGAGCAACTGTAGTGGTACGAGTAAAACCAAAGACTAAAAACCAAAAAAAAAACTAAAAAATTTGGGTTTAGTCTGTGGTGCTACACTACCGTAGAAGACTAAATATAGTCGAGCGTTAATATTTCATTCGTCTCAACGGGACGAGCTTATAATCATCGCCTATCAACAGGCATACATTTTAGCATTTTCTTGTTGGGCGTACTTTATATTCACGCCTAACTGAAGTTCACATTATATATACACCTCATCAACCAGGCGTGGAATATACATCCGCCTATTAACAAACGTAACTTATACATCCGCCTATTAACAAACGAATATTTAAAGTTCGCTCGACCAAATTTGGTTTTGGTCCGGGATCCATACCAAATATAGTCTGATATTTGGTTATAGTCTGGTTTTTAATCTTTAATCCGTTTGACTGCGTGTGGTTTTTGGACCAAAATTTTGGTTTTAGTCGTCCATTGTGATGCTCTAAGGAGCTTTCAGTTACAGGTGAGGTGCCATGATGAGTTGATGACGGATGAGACAAAGACCCTATTAGACCCCTTGACAGTCAACCGACAATATCCCTAAATTATGATAATGATGATTGATGATGATAACTTTATAAGATTAATCTAGTTAGTTAGGATTAGATAACCTAACCTCTAATACTTTCTAACTACTAAAAGGTTCAACAACGAGAAAGAAAGAAAGAAGATTTATAATTTATTTTCTAACTGCAGCTAAAAGGAGAGCACATAATTTATTCGCAGGCAGCTTAGACATTAGTCAATATCATAAACTATTTTGTAAACCAAAAGACGCAAATTTTATAAACTTCATTAGCAGCGGAAGTACAAAGTGACTCGAGCATGGCACCCCATGCTCATGCTGCTAGTAAGAGAAAACAAGCCTGCTCTCTCGACTGTGGCGCATGCCTTTTTGCTGCTTGTAGTATCTTTTTTTCCTACTCAAATGAATGAGATTTTTTGTGGGCCAAAACGCAATAATCATGTCATTACAAGCAAATAACTTTTGTAAGACCACTAGAGTAGACTAGCTTTTCACATCTCCATCGAGTAATGATGAAAGAAGCTTTGAGAGATTCTTTAAAATAAAACTAGCAGATTTGTGCGTGGAAAACTGTCGGGCACTAAGGATATATGAAATACAATTTTATCCGTTTATACAGCTTCATTTGCTTTTCTGTTTCAGCTTCATTATGAAATTTGCTGAAAGGATTATCGCAACTTTTTTTTTTTTTTAAGTTTTAAATTATATATATCATTTCTTTTCAATAACACAAAATTGTTCAATTATCCCAATAACGATAATTCCTGGATGAAAAAGACATGTAAAATTTGATACTGTTTAAATGGACGAGAATGTAAAAATAGTCAAGATGTAAACAGTTTCATCCTACCCATTTTCAAATATTTTTTCTTATTTTTAATTTACATCAGGATGCATCCAGTTTCACCCTCGCTATTTTTTTAAGTTTAAGCCAGGATCAATCCAGTTTCATTCTTTCTATTTTTTTGGTGTCCATCTCACCCATACTAATTTTTACTCGTCCATTTGAACCATGTTTTAAAAATATTTTGGCAATTGATCCAATTTCTCCCCAACAAATGGAACAAATACGTATCAATTAGATATTTCATCTGAATCAGCTCAATTCATATAGACAGAGTTGGATTGCTTAAGTAATTAATGATCCAGAATCTACACACACTCACAATAATTGAGCTAATTATACTTTTGTGAGCGAATGAATGGATGAACGTTGCTGGTTGAATGAATATCACTCTTTTAGTTAAATATAAATACTAAAGGACATTAGACCAAAACCCTCAATACAGGGAAATAATGAGAGTTCTAAATCTAATAAATTAAAAAGTTGATAAAAGATTGGACAATTTTGCGTCTCCTCCATGTAGGTAATCCAATTAATAATTATTATTATTATTTATTTTCTTTTGAAGCATGGGAAAACAGAAAAAACGGATTAAAGAGCTATTATATGTGGGTATTTTGTACCCACTGAGTCATTAAATAGGATTTGACTAATAAAATGTGGGATAGTCTAGTCCCAGACTAAAGCTGATAAATTTCCTGTCTGACTTTCGTCTGCTGCATATTTTGCCAGTCCATCTGCTGCTTGATTTCCCTCTCTGTAGTTGTGTTGCATTGTGCATTGAGGAATTTGTCGCATTCTTTGTTTTATTTCTATAATCATTTCTACAACATACCACGGAGCTTCAAGTTCTTTTTTAATGAAGCGCATTAAATTTTCTGAATCCGTCTCAAAGATAACTTTTGGCCATTGCCTCTCTGTTGTCGTTCTTGAAGCTAGCAGAATCGCACACGTTTCAGCTATTAGCGCCGTAGTTATACCTAGTGGCTGCGCTAGAGCCACCACAGTTCGGGTAGTCGAATCCCTGCAAATAAAACCAGCTCCCGCTAGTCCCGGATGTCCTCTAGCAGCCCCATCTGTGTTGATTTTTATCCAATCCTTTTCTGGTCTGATCCATCCTTCCTGCTAATATTGTTGTTGTTGCTCTGATATTTGTTGGTAGGGCTCTGGCTGGTGTATCCCCTGGTAATGTTGGGGGTAAAACCTGTTTTTCCCATTCGAATTCTTGTTGTTGTTGTTGCATGGTAAGTGTGAAGATACTTTCCGGGGTTGTTTGGTGTTGTTTGAAAACTAAATCATTTATGGACGTCCAAATGTTCCAGAAGAGAAAACAACAAGCTGAAACGTAAGGGGCATGGCTTGCAGCTTATAGAATTTGGGTGATGGTTGTTTGGTTATTTATAGTGATATGGGAGTTGATGTTGGCTTGGTTTGTTGATAGGCGAGATACTAGGGTGTTCCAGGATGCTGCTGGTATTGGGCAGTGAATAAGCATGTGTTCCGCTGTTTCTGGCTCGGCATTGCATCTGGGGCATTGATTGGAGTTTGTGATGTTAATGCGGTGTAGAATAGAGAAAGTCGGGAGACCTTCGTTTATAGCTTTCCACAAGAAAAGCTGAATTTTTGGTGGACAAGGCAAGTTCCACAAGAATTTTATGGGAGGAAGGAGGTTTATGTGGTGCTGGGTGTCTTGTTGTTGTATTAAACAAGTGTACCCGGTGGCAATAGTGTAGTTTCAAGATTTTTAGTGTGGCCATATAATTTTATCCTGAGGCATGTTTAAGGGAAGGTAAATGTTTATTATGTTTTGGATAGCAGTAGGTAGAAGGTGATTCAGTTGTTCGGGATTCCAGTTATGGGTGTATGGGTCAATAAGATCAAAAACGGATTGGATTGGGTAGCATTGGTCGGGGTTTAGGTTTTGGTGGTGAGGTAACCAATTTGCTTGGATAGGTGTATTTAAACCATTTCCGATACGATGGAAAATAAGTTTATGTAGTGTAGGTATGAGAGATGCCATTCGTTTCCATTGTGGGCTGGAAGAGGATGGAATTGGAGTGTTTTCCTGGAAGATTGGTTGATTGTGTAGATATTTCTCATTATATAATGTGGAGTAAATGGAATTAGGTTGGTTGTGTATGTTTCATATTCTTTTCATGAATAAGGCTTTATTGTGGTGACCACTTTTCCTTATGCCAAGACCTTCTTTTGTTGTTGGTTTATTTAGTTTGGTCCATCCTACGGGTGAAGCTTTTTAACTGTTGAGTCATGGCCCCAGAAAAAGTTCCTAGCAATCCGATCTATCTGTTTGTGTATACGAGTTGGGAATAATTGTGTTTGCATAAGGTGGTTTGAGGTAGGAATTAAGGAAGTTTTAATGAGTACTAACCTTCATGCTTGTTTCAGGCATTTGGTCATCCATCCTTGAGTTTTCCTCGCCAAACGCTGAAGTAATGGTTCGAAGATGTGACCAGAGGTTCTCCCATTTTTATACTGAACTCCCAGGTTAATAAGTTATACTCTCCTACAGGTTAATAATTAGTATAACAAGCTCCCAATTAATCTTCTATTCCCTCCAAGTCACTTAAATAAATCGGAATTGCGAGACCCACCGAATAATAGGACCAAGAATTGCACCGAGGGAGATCGAATGAACCCAATGATGCGTTCTCAGTATTGGGATAGGGAAGGGCAGGAGTGGGCCTCGCTACCCCTCTCACACAGTACGCTCTTCTGGGTTTTTTCCTTCGATCAATCAATCATTTTCCTAAATAAATAGATTTCCTATGATTCCACTGTTTAGTTCCGCGATAATTAAGCCGTGTTTGGTATAGATTTTAAAAATAGTTTTCCGTTTTTAAAAACATTGAAAGCAAAAAAGAGTGGAAAATTTGTTTGGTTGATACGTTTCGTGAAAACGTTTTTTACTTGTTTTATATTTTAGAAAACCAAAAAATGAAAACAATCCCAAATAATGAATATAAGTCAGAAGTTCAAGGAAGAATCAACTTGGGATACCATCAAATGAAAGATGGAAATTTTGAAGCAATCTCTTTTGTTCTGGGAAAGCTGGTCAAAATCACTAAGGATTAAAACTCTACGGCAGTTAATTTAGCTAGTTTAAATTCCAATTCCAGTAACTTAGACAGCTTTAATTGGAAAGGTCCAAACTTAAACCTTCTACTTAATTATTTTCATTTTGTAAGTGGTAATAATAATGACAATGCTACCAACAGAGATGGCTCGCAAAGGTTTATGCATAATGTTGGAGGCAGCTCTGCAGACCTTAGATGTAACTGGTGAGTTTTTGCTTTCGGGCATAATACTCTTTTTCTTATTGAAAAAATTGAAAAAATGAAAACAATAAAATATCGTTTTTATTGTTTTCTTTTTCTTTTTTAAATGTGTTTCGATTCTTTCAGAACCTTTACTTCCATTCTTACCCTTTACTTCCTACCACCAATTTCCCACTCTACACTTTCTTTCTTTTTGAATCTTTCATATCTAACCTAACATTGCTAGTAACACTTTAACAATTATATAACTTTTATTATTAGTCGATCTTTCATGAATGATCTAAATACAATTCTATCACAACTCAATCTAATCGAAAAAGTAAATAACTGATTATGGATTTTGCTTGATCACAGGCTGGGAGGTACCCATTTGATGTCGCTCCTTTTAGTCTCTTTTAGTTGTTCAGTAATCACCTTAATATGCTGTGAAGATGTTAAATAAATTGCCCAAACGAACACCATAAGCAAAAAAAAAAAAAAAAAAATTGTGTTATACCAAACACCTTCTTTAGTTTAAACGGAAAAAAAAAAAACAAGATAAAAAGGGTATGTTTTGAAAACTATTAAAATTGACAGTTACCAAACACAACCTTAATGTTTATTTCTTTTGCCCATACCGAAAGCAGGGGATAGGAAGCAAAATTTTCCGTGTGGTAATTTGATATGTAACAAGCATCCGAAAATAGCTTTACCAAAAGTTGTTTTTATTTTCTCACCAGTATTTTTCTTTCATCACCGCACTGATTTTGTCAGTGGTTTGAAACAAACAAATCATAGCTATTATATGAGTCAAATTTTCATAGTATCTCTAATTAATTTAAAAAAAAATCCTACAAAAAAATAACTTAAATCAAGATAAATGCAGTAATCAAATCAAGATCAAACATAAAAATTAAATCAAGACCAAACATACAAAATGAATCAAGATCAAACATAAAAAAAATAATCAAGATCAAACATCCAATCTAAAAGAAGATCATGCGTACAACAAACCCTAAATAAGAGAAAAATTGATATATATATATATATATATATATATATTTTGGATTAGGATTCTTGAGCTCAGGAGAATATATGTCTCCATACCCCCTACATACGTCTGTGTATGCGGTTTATGGTACGTAATATTTTTTTTCTGATTTGAGACACGTCATTTAATCCTTCATATCTCACTGACTATTAAACTAAATGTCATAATTATGGAAAACTAAAGATGATCTTCTACTAAAACTTTTCAGCTTAATCCAAAGCTAATTCAAATGAGAAAATAACAAAAATTTAGATCAAAATTTAATACAGATATCAAAGAAAAAAAATCTAAACAGAGCTTGATGAATCATTTATTATTGTTGAATTTTTTTTCATGAACAAATAATATTGACAAGAAAAAACGAGTATATGTGCAAAGCCTCAAAACTTCAAAACAAATTTCAAGATAATTAAAATTAAATAATTTCCTCTCATTGCATCAGTACTTGAGAGGATGAGTAGTTTGTGAAGATCATGGATGTTTGCTTACAATGAGTCACGAAGAAGAATTGAATCCTTAGTTGTGTCCAGCATTATCACTTCATTGGACCAGATATGAGCAGGAGAGTCTCAACTAAATTCTATCAATTTCTTAATATATTTTATTTGCTGTGACCTTTATTGTTTTTTTTAGACTTGGGTTTGATCTTCTAGTTTTCAACCTTAAAAGAAGAAATCAGCAATAAGTTTAAGAAAATAGAGAACGAAAGTAAAATGAGATATTTTGACTTTCGGTCACAAAAAAGTGACCAGAGTTGCATTTGGATCACCAAAATATTTTAATTAGAGTCCGTTTGGCACGTATTTTTTTCCTACTACAAGGTTATTGAACTGCAGGTAGTCCTATTATACTGCATTCAATAGCATGTAGCAAAATTGATGGTGTTTGGCACGTTACAAGAGTAATCCCTACAATTATTCTCATTTTGAATGGTATTTTAGGCAATTTTTAATTTAAGTATTTTGGCCATGAATTCTGAGATAATGTTTTCTCCAGTAAAGGAAAATAACATCGGTTGATCTAGCAAATTATTAAACTGATTTCATTTATATTTGGAAACAAGATTAAAACTAATCAAGGAATTAGATCAGGCCCAAATAGATTTGATCTATGATTGAAAAAGGATAAAAAAAAAACCCAGATTTGATGCCTTAATATAAAAAATAGATATGATGTACCAAGAACTCAAATAAAGATAGAGAAGAAGTGATGAAAACAGACAAATGGAATCTTGATGGTAATATATTGTTGATATGTTGTATTGTTTTTGTAACATCTTCCCCATATTCTGGATCTTCACTATTGGTACTTTGATTTTGGTTTGCCAATCAATGATTATATCTATTTTATGTAGATTGTGAAACAATCGTTCATCATATCTGATTTTAGCTATTCAAGAATACAGGAAATATGGCATATGAAAGGAAGAACACCATGTATGAAAGGAAGAACACCAACTACAGAAGAAAAGAGCAAGAACAAAAAGAAGAGTATGAAAAACGAATGATTCTTATGAAATATAATAGTTGGTCAAACTTTGTCAAATGGGGTAGTTAGATGGGCAACATTGAATGCAGACCTTCAGAGGACGATATTCAATTCCACCCATTGGAGGTAGTTTGGACTACTTGTAGTTACTATGTCATGCATTCATTCCCTTGCCAAACATGTTTATAATGAATGCAGCCCTTGACCACACAGTTGACTACACTACTTCCTTCTATTACACCCATGACAAACGGACCCTCACAAGACTATGGTTGACCGTTAGAAAAATAGGTTAAAATGTGAAATGACCGACTAAACTATATTCTACATGGTATTTACTAACTTTACCACTGTTAAGTTTTCCCTAAAAAACGAATTTCTCAGATGTGAGAATTGATCTTCCCTGGAGAAATAAAAAAATAATATTTAAAAAGGGTTTCGAGTATCAGCCGAGGTTTTGAAACAGTAGCAACGAAAGTTTTTAAGTCATGCAGAAATTTTTTTTAATTTTTTTGAAAAAGCTACGGTTTGAGAAACCGAAGAAAGATTGAGTTGCAGCCATAGATTTTTAAATCTGAACTTAAGAGATTAATAAGGTCTGGTAGTGCTCAATTGGGATTTGTGATTATCAATGAATTGAGGTAACTTAGAAGATGGGGTTTAAACCATTAAGGTTTATGTAAGCTGTAATTCACGGTGTACTTTCATTCAAGTATTAGAATTTTGATAGAAAGGGACAGCGGTGAACTCGATCCTTGTTTGGCTGTTTAGGCGATGACCCCCTTCAAGATAAACTTCAAACCTAACTTCTCGGGGTTTTTCTAAGATTTTGATCTTCTCTAGCTATCAGAGACAAGTGTTACTATTTTTGGTAGTTAACGTCGTTCGCTAAACATAAAATAATTAAAAATAAATTTGTCTATATAACGGTCAAAACGGTCAACCATGGTCCCGTGACCCAAACTCTAATTAAAATATTTTCATGACCCAAACGAAACTCTGGTCACTTTTTTGTGACCCAAAGTCAAAATATCCCAAGTAAAATTGAATACTGACAGATTCAAACCCAAATCTAAACAAAAACGGTAAAAGTTAAAGCAAATAAAGAAGATTAAGAAGAGGGTTGAGATTCTTCTGCTCATATATATGCTCCAAAGCATAAAAAGGCTCAAGAGGCTAGGGATTCAGTGGGTTTATAGGAAGAAAGTTTTTTAGAGAGAAAAGTTTTGATTGTTTTCGGTTTGAGTTTATTAACTTTTTTTTTTTTTTTGCATTATTCTAGCATTGGGTTATTATTGTTGATCTTCAATCTATTGAGGAGTTGGCTCAAAGTGGAAGACAATGTTTGTCTGTGGAGAAAAATCACCATCGAAAAATATTAATAACAACAACTCAAGCTACGGAAACAAAAACAACAACATCTCGATCAATATCATCATCAAGCTCTTCAAGACCGATTCAGATTACCACTGATGTTATGGATACTTTCTTGTTATTGTTACTTGGGTTGCTATTACCATAATTGCCTTAAGCAATCTAAACTTAAAAAATCCATAACATGTTATTTACATGTTCTAAGAAACATTGAGTTGGATATGATTCGGTCATTGTTTTGTGCGATGATCAATATTGGTTTTGCTTCAAAACCAGTTTGCCCTTTTAATGATTGGTGCTCTTTCTTCACAAGAAACAAAGGGAGAGAAATTCCTATGAAATTGTTATTAGGTATGAAGAGATAATATTGTCAAAAAAGACTTGGTAGAAATGGCAATAGATTATGCAATTGTTAGGCAAGATTTATTTGCAATTTATCAATTATGTTAAAGCCATACGACATTGTCTCAGTCGATAGAATGGTAGAATTAATGAGTAAGTAGGATAGTCAGTCTTCACATACCTTTGTTGATGAAGTTCTCGCAGATGTGTTCATTTTCCTTGAGTCTTCAATCTTCAAGGGTTATTCGGTGAATTCTGATACTCAACTACCATGCTCTTATTATAGTCTGAGACTTACTTTAGTAGACTATAAATCAAGATATATTAATGTTCATTTAACATTGACAACAAGCTTGACATACCAAAACTTGTGAGTTTGACCGAGGGACGCTTCAACACAGTATCACTTATAGCAATACTTTTTCCTTTTCAAGATAGATCAGTAGCAGCTGATTCATTTCCTTGTTGATTTTGTTGTTTATATACAAAATAACACAACCAAATAAATATTATCAAATACAACTATGTACAAATGATAGAAAAAATACTTCAAAAGTAGGAAACTACCAAAATTACCTGCATTGTGCGGCTGAGGAGGTAACAAATAATCAACAAAATGATCATCCTTGAAGTAGTGGTTCATAAATAATCGCGCGGTTCTACAAGCATGGAGACAGAATCAGTTACCCGTTATATCGCCAAGTATGCAGCAAAGGCAGAACCAGCCTCAAAGAATTACATCGACATTCTGCGAGGAATCATTGATAATCCACTGCGACCTTGTCGTGACTCAGAATATGTTGTAAAGAGAATGCTCATTAAGAATGTATCGGAAAGAGATGTATGTTAGACTCATCGAGAAAATTCGTTACGTTAAATCTGAGTGAAAGTATGTTGTTCTCCCCTCAACTACGGAAGCGGAAGAATAGAAGTAACAAGGATGTAGAGCAAGGGATAGCTGATCCGAACTTTTTTTCCAAGATATTTGAGCAGACCGGATGACTATGAGCAAATGACGTTGATTGAAATGGCAAAGAAGCGTTACTGGGCTCGTCGAAAGTGGTGCAAACATCGTGTTGAGCCGGTTGTTAGGATTTTACCTGATTTCAGTAGGGGGAAAATCAATACTCAACTCTATTATCATTAATATCAGAGCATACTAGACTTTTGTCATCATCATGAGGATGGCACATATCTTCCTCATCATTGTCAAGTTGAATGTTTTCATATTATTTTTCAGCAACAAATAAATTATAGCCATCATCCAGATTTAATTTTGTTTCACCTTGATCAACTTCATAATCATCATCTAGATTTACAGATAACCTGTAGTTTCTTTTATAATCCCTAGTTGAAGATCTAGTCCAAGTTTCTCCATCCCTAAATTTTATTATGATGTTGCAGTGGCCAGCTTCGGTTTGCAACTATAATTCAGTATGTGTACCATTAATTGCTAACAAAAGGAAAGAGTTTATCATACACGATATGTGTGTTGTTCCGAAATTAAGTCAGAGATGCGCTGGTATGTTTTCGATTACAAAGATCCCCTATTTGCTAGTCAGTATAGAGGAGACATGAAAAGTATGTGGTTCAATGCGTTCTACGGTAATAACGAAGGTGTATGGACACATTAGTGGCGCAAGAACGAGAATTGTTCTCGTTTTATGAAACCCTAGGAGTATTCCAAGAAAAGCATTACTTTTTGTCTACTCCGGAGAGAGAAAAGAATCGTTAAATAGTTATTCTACATGTGTGGGATTACACATGTTTTAAAGTTACACTTCTACCCTTATCATTTGAATGATAATACAACAGAACTTCGTTAAATTAATCTGCGATAAATTAATAACTTCGCTAAAATAATATTTTTCACCATTCCCGGTTTGGGCCAGTGTACTAAGTTAATAATCTCGTTAAATTTATAAGATAATAAAAAAATATTAAGTTTCCAATAGGGCCAACTAATATATAAATCAATAAACAGTGTGATATTATTATATTTTGATGACTTATTAAATAGGAAAATAAAAGTTGTATGTTTCTTGTTCACGTTTATATAACATTGGTCTTCATCTCTAGTTGTTGTTGTTTTTGGGTAGTATGTTGAGAAGTTATGGAGTGATCTTGTTGTTTTGTTCTTGTTATTGTTTTAATTTTAACATCAGAGTATATACACTTACATACATAGTATATATGAACTATATTATGCCATAATTTATTGAAAAATAAAATCTCTAGATACTTGTTATTGTAGGAAAATGATCTACACGCTTATTTTTGAAAATTTAAATTTAAATTTGGCATGGTAAATTAATACTTCGCTAGATTGATAGAATTTAGCAGTTCTAAGACTATTAGTTCATCGAAGTTTTAGTGTACTAGTCATATTATCCCTGCTTTGTGATTCAATAAACCTAGCTATGAGCATAGGAATTTTCCTAATCATGCTATTTTTTTAGAAGATTTACTAATCCTCTTGTTTGTTAGTGTTGAAAACCAAGTGTGCATGTTATTGCCAGGATTAATGTGACGACTCCTATACTCTTTAGCTTGGAAGGTGCTGACCTTGGGTCAGTAACACCAGAAGATGGAGGGAATCCATCACCTTTCATTAGTTTCTATCACTAACATTCATGTATAGATGCACATATCCATTATCTTCAATATAACCATTACGCCACATATAAAAAAAAAATCATCATCATTAATTATTAATATAAGTTACATCTTGTCTTTCACTAAACCAAATGAACTCAAACTTTTTAATTGGCGGATACTTAAATGCATAATGAACTTTATCCGAAAATGATAACAAAAAACCCCCACAATTAACATCAACTCAGTGAAATACTTAACCTTATTACTTTAGTTGAGTACAGTTCAACCCAAAATCTCTAGATGGACTGTTAAGTGCTTGATCTACGTGTTTTTAATGTCAATTTCATTCTTGTTTTAGCTATATTTCTTGCATATTACCTTGTATTACTCTTGTTTTCTATTTTTCTTTTCTTTAGGTGAATCATCCGAAATCAATGGATATAGTGTTGGAAAGAGCTAAGAAGGGGAATAAATTTCAGTTCGGCACGAAAAAGAGAAAATTGTGGATCAAACTTGTTCTTATTGTTATACATTTATCTATAATTGTGAAGTGAAAGAACTACCAACATGAAAATAAATATTGCCTAACAATTTTATCTTTTCTTTTTTGGCTTTAGGTATATAATGCCATAAAGGTTAATGCTAAAATTGCCAGTGGTCATGGGGTTGTGAACATGCTTTTTTTTCTTCTAAAGATGTGAACATTTTTTTGACAAAACACACGGTATTATTAAGGATCTTCTAGGAGTAAAAGTAAAAACAAAATCAATCGGGCATAAACAAATGATTATCAAGTGTTCATCACCCATGGTGGGTTAAAAATTATATTCCCTTACTCAAGATCGCGCTCTTGTATTATAACTATAAGTTTTTTTTCTGCTTAGTTGTTTTGTTATTTGCGTTTTCTTGAAGATGGGGAGAAAATAGAGTGACACTATGGAGTTTAAGATCTTAGAGGCTAATAAGATTAATATTTCCAGTTGGTCTATAAGTAAATCAAAAGAGGTGATTCAAGGGGTTGCTGAAACTGTTGGTTTCAAAAATCCATTTCAAGTTGTAGATGATATAGGTTCTACTGCTCAGTATTCCTTCATAGTAGTAGGAACTGCTGCCATAATAAGTGCTACTCTGGGTTATTTTGGTGGTTATTATGCTTTGAGTATAGGTAGATATAACTCTTTGATCGTCAAAGAAACTGTAATGAAGAAAACAAAGGGGGATAGTTTAATAAAGAGAGAAATATTTCTAAAAAAAATTCAACAAAATGGAAATAAAGAAGAATTAGAATGATAACAAGAAGAAAACCCTCTATATTTGTTGTAGTGATTTTAGATGATTTATAGTTACTAAAACTCTATTGATACTAGTTGGTTTGATTGATGATATTCTAGTTACAATTAAATTTGATGTAGGAAGATGTTTTAGTTATTTAATGGGGATTAAACAATTATGTCACTCAATTTGATGAAGTACGCTCTCGAGGTATAACTCAGTCGAACGCTTTGGGGTTTGTGAATTTTGGTTGATCCCAACAGTTAAACTCAGTAAGCTCCAGGTCCCATGTTTTCTACTTGTGTAAGAGATTCTCAATATTTATGGATCACTTAACTCTTTAGTGTCTAGCAATAGAATAACCAATATATTAATTTAGTTGTGCACCCAAACATTCTAGAACTTAATCATAACCCTTAGTATGATTAAGAAAAGCGATAAGCTGATGAAAATTCCAAATTAACATGTATAACTAATTAAGCTTCACAGTTAAAACATTGAATTTGTCTTTAGTTAACAAAAGATTTAGCTACTCATATTACAGAGGAAAAAGAAGGAAGAGGACGGTGGGGGGCGGCCCCCAAAAAAAAGAAAGAAAAGAAGGTAAATCCTAGGTTTTGTAATATGGATTGTAATGTGAGAGATAAATATGGATTGTTTGAGTCTTAGATGTCTTCTTTTATAGACTTCAATGAAATGACGAGGGTACCAAGTGCACCACAATATATTCGATATCAACATGTATGACAGATACCTTGCGTGATCTAATATAGACAGAGACTATCACGAAGATAACAACCACAAGGTATACACTTGGTATATTGTTAAGTCTGAAATTGAACCTAATTATAGGGATCAAGCCCAAGTGTTTGGATTACGTACAAGTGTATTTACTTTAATTATAAAGACAACTTAAATAATGTGGAAGTAAAGTATAAATAACATAACACAAGATTTTGTTAACGAGGAAACCGCAAATGCAGAAAACCCCCGGGACCTAGTCCTGTTTTGAATACTCTTAGAATTAAAACGCTATACAAAGATTACTACCAACTTCGTATAGTTGAGACCAAGTAAATTACCCCTTGTTACCTAGTTTCCTCAGTATCCCTGCGCCTTAACCCAATCTGTCCAACACACGTGATTCCTAAGATAGAGTTCATTATCTTAAGTTGTTTCACCAATCGTGAAGACTTCTTGCACTCAACTCTTTTGGATCGTATTCCGAAACAGTAAAGAACTAAAAAAATTTCGGTAACTTCTCTCTCAATCTCAAGAAGTAAATCAGAGTTTTAGTTGAGTCAAGTCAAACAAAGACTCTTCTGTTTAATCTAATAAATTTTTGTGTTTCAATTAGATCAACTAAGATCTAGATTATCAAGATAACTAGATCTAGGTTTACAAACTATCAGATTCGGATCCTGAAGAAGACCACCAAATGATAGCTTGCCGATTTACACAACTAGCAATAAGATGTTTATTAAAAGATAAACAAAGCTTAATCGGATCTCAGCCGAACAAGTATGTGCATGAAGTAAATCACAAAGTAATAAGAAATCTTCTTGTCTTGAAATCTTCATATGTCTTCTTTGTACCTGCACAACTTAACTTGATTCCACTTATGATCGATCATGCACTGAAAGGAGTCTGTTAGCAATGGGTGATCATAAGTCTATCGTCATATTTAAAGACAGATATGAACCACCGTCAGTCCTTGATCTAGTTTGAGTGACCTTATGTCAAAAGAGAAGGCTCTCAAGAATAATCAAACTAGGTGCAATCAAAGTTTAACAACCGCTAGTCAATCAAATAAATAATCGAAAACTAAAAACAATGCAAATTCTAGTTTCCCACCAACGGTGTTATCTAGACGCTTCTTGTACCCACATAAGTCTTTAAATTAGTGGACATAAGAGATTTCTCCTAATTAGGTTACTCTCCTCTCCAAGATAGTATCACAAGTAATATTATTAGTCGGCTACCGGGGTGACTACAAAATGAAGTGCTTGCGATAGGAAAAGTTTGTAAGAAGAACAAACTTCACTATTTATAGACCAAGGTAGATTTGACACTAAGGAATTTCCATAACCATAAATATTCTCAAGATTTCTAATAAACACCAATTTTTGGTTTTGTCTATATCCAACTAATATACCGAAATCCCTCATGGATGACAACTCAATATTAGGTAGCATACAAGTATACTTTACTAATATACCTTCCAGAGATATGTTTTACTTGCTGTAAAAATAAAACATAAAAGTTCAAAAATCTTAACAAAAAGATTCTCAAAAATTCGGCTTGGGATCTCACCTTGAGTATCAAGGGATATCTTTGAGCAACACATGTTCAAATTACTCAGTATGTCGACATCTTGAACTTTCCTCAATAGCAAACTCGTATTCTGAAAATCACAGAAACCCTAGAGAATACGTGAAACCGGAAATATAACTTTATACGGGGATTGGTTCTGCTATAGATCCTCAATAGGGATCGGTCCTGCTATAGATCCTCAATAGGAATCAGACCACCAATCCCATTGATTCCTTTCAACTACGATACAGGTTTCGCAAGTCTACCTCCTTAAACTCATGTAGTTAAACATAGTTTTCTAGGCATGGAATCAATCCTAAGTTCATTACACAATATAGTAACAAGTAAAAAGATAGTGTCTATGTCGCAATTACGAAGTTCAAAAGATAAGCGTTATACTTCATAATTCGATATACATATAAGTTGTGATACAAGTACAACTTGTATATTCTTCCTTGACACTTTGATCATAATAAGATGATCAAATCTCTAATACTAGAGTTTCATCAATTTAACTTCACATGTTATGCTATCAATCTAAACGACTTGAAAGTAATATAGATAGAAATGGAAACAAGCCAAGCCTTGTATTATTAACTTCGAACAAAAGGATGATGTGTTAGTTGATGTCAATATGTCTTCAGATTCTCCATATCTTCAGAGTAATACTTCTATACTTCCTAGTCTAACCTAACGAAGTTGACTCTAGTAATCTATTCAAGCGACCTTGAGTTTTGAAACTAAAATATGACAACCAACCTTGACATACCAACACTTGACGGGTTCAACCGAGCGATACTCTAATATTTAATATTCGACACTCAAGTTTCTGTCTTTCTAGGGTTTAGAATCCTTTCGGGGCGGTATTACTTTATTTTAGAAGTCAATTTCGCGTCCAAATATCCCAGGTTTGTCTAGGTCCATTAGCACGCTTCCTAGCCGAACATCCCTATGTAAACTTTTCCATAAAACTTGATTTTAAGACTATAGGTTCGGCTAGGTTGAGTTGAACAGTTCCTCGTTGAACTTTTCTTTGTACACTAAGTCTTTCTAGCTCGTTTTCCCCGTAACTTGTTCTTCCGATATCCAATTGACCACATTCTTTTTCCGGTCGCTTTGTATTTTTATTTTCTACAAGTTGATAAGAACTTTTGGATTTGAACAAGTTCCAATATGTTCTTTAATTATTCTTCACTTGTTAGTGCTTTACTTTTATTGACACTTTTAAAGTCATTTCCATTTCTTTTGGTTGATTCGTCCTAAAGTGAGAAATAAAACGGAAAACAACAGTAATACATGGTAGAATGTGATAAATATAACCAAAAAAAAGTATGGAAGTGAGAATCAAAACATGTAGCTTATGTACTTATCAAATTTAATTGAGAGTATCCTGCTTAATCTGCTCTAAAGGAGTCCATTTGAGCATGAGAACGCTCAAATGTCTAGGGTTTCAATGGGTTTATTGGGAAAAAGTCTTTTGGGAGAGAAGAGAGAATAATTTTAATTGTTTATTAACTCTGTTTTCAATTTGTGATTATTAACTTTGTTTTCGATTTGGATTTTTCCAGCTTTGGGTTATTGTTGTTTATCTTCAATCAATTGAAGAGTTGTCTCGAGTGGAAGATAACGTTTCTCTTTGGAAAAAATCACCATCAACGACAAGAATAACAATAATTCAAGCTATGGAAATAAAGACAGCAACATCTCTATCAAGATCATCATCCACTACTACATCTCCCAAACCGAGTCAGTCTGATTCGTTCTTATCTAGACCTTTCAAGACCGATTCATATTATCGTTGGTACTATTGATACTTCCTTGAATACTGATACTATTATTATTACTCGGTTCACTGTTATCCTGATTGCCTTAGGCAATCTAAGCATAAAAACTCCAGTTCATGTTATTTATATCTTCCGAGAAACATTAGGTTGGATCTGATCTAGTTATTACTTTCCGCAGCGACATATATTGTTTTGCTTCAAACCAGTTTGACCCTTTGATGATTGGTCCTTTTTAAGGTCCTCTGACAGTGTTTCTAGTTCTGAAGAGGCTGTTAGGCAAGACTTGGTGGAAATACTGTAATTTGGCTTATTATATTATGATCTTGAACTATTTCTATTAGGTATCCGATTTCCAATATATGTTCTATCAAAAAAAATAAAAAATAAATATATATATATATATATATCATTTTTTCCTCTTTTTCTTTGAAAAATATAGTTTCCAAAATCCGTTCGACCAATATATACCATTTCTTGTTCTTCTTTATTTGAAGAAAATATGAAAAATTGGTTACTTCATCAACCAACTTATTACTTCTAGCCCCGTGGGTTCTTTAAGTAGGACATTTTTGCTTTACTACAGTCACCGGCATCTTCTTTCACAAGAAATGGTTAAAACCAAAAAAAAAATCAAATAGAAATGGTAGGATGATCGTGGATATTGTTTTGAAGAATCCTAGGGTTCTTTAGCTTTGCATGACCTAGCTATGCCGATATTCCACTTGTTTGTCCTCGTGGGTTTTGTACTTGAATCCCTTTTCATCCTCTTTTTGTGCAACCTTTCTCATTCCACGTGTCACTAACCCAAGTCAATGAA
Source organism: Papaver atlanticum (assembly GCA_023531105.1). NCBI lineage: Eukaryota > Viridiplantae > Streptophyta > Magnoliopsida > Ranunculales > Papaveraceae > Papaver > Papaver atlanticum. Next base: position 9,599,540 of record JAJJMB010000948.1, on the reverse strand, counting down.
ATGCAAACGTGCGCAAGTTAGCAGAGTCCAGTATTTTTAGATTCTGGAAACAAACTAAACTAAACTAAACAGGAAGTGTAAAAAGACTGTGAAAATCCAAATCCAATCCCAATAATTCCCACGAGAGAAGAACGACGAAATAATGGAATACTACTTGCTTCTGGAGTGACGTTTCGTAAGATCTTGTCTGCAGTGACAGAGAAGAAGAAAAAAGAATTCAAAAAAACAGTCAGAATTAGGTAAGAAGAAGTTAAAGATTCAGACTTTCAGAATTCGATTATCAGAAAGAAACCATTTTTATATTTTCTCGATTCATTTCCCGATTTTCTCCTTCATTCCTTCCTCACTTCTTGTTCAAACTTAAATCTATACACAAAACAGAGGGTCTCAACAAGAATGCAAATTTACAGTTCCTGATTGGTTCTGACGAAATTTGGAGAAAATAAATCGTGGGTTTGAAATAATTTAGGTTTTTTAAGAATGGGTAATGGATTTTTTTGCATGACAAAGAAAGATATAAGAGAATTAGGAGGATCAAAGAATAGGAGTAGAAGTAATGTTGGAAGAACATCACAGAGAAAAATGCCAGCTGAAGAGGAATTACTTCATAGAAGAGCACTTTCAATGGCTATTCAACAGCATCAGTTATCTCAACGATTTGAAGGTGGTGCTTCAATGTCTAGAAGACATGGATCAGTTAGTTCCAGAAGGCTCAATCCTGGAGGGGATTCTCTTGCCAATGATAAACAACAGGTGGCTACTCATTTTTTTTCTCACTTTTACTAGATCTGCTTAAACAACTGTAGGGAGGAACCTCTAAGTTGCCAATTTGAATGGAGTATAACCACTGTTTTTGTTTTGTTTTTCGATGTCTGAATTCGTATAGTTTCAATTTGTTCTTGCTGAATAGTGATACAAAATTTTGAATTTGGAGACTAGAAATAAACTTTTTATGGTAAATTCCTGGGGTAGGAGTGTTTTCATCCAAGTCTACTAGGGACTAAAATTAGCTTGTAAATTCTGATGCACAAGTTATTTTTAGATTTTTATAGTGAACAAAAAGGAATTATAAGCCGGCTGCTGATTATAGATAATTGTCAGACGGAAGGTTCCAATCCAATTACGGAGTATAGATAATACTCATACTCAAAGAGCAAGGCCATCCAATCCAACTGCTGATCATAGATAACTCTCATAGGTGAAAAAAGTGATATCGAATTGTAGTAAAAATGATAATTGATTCAATATCCAACCATTAAGGACTCACTTGGTGTACTTATCTTGGCTGCTTTTACTCAAACTCGTGCTTAGCTACTTCCTAGTTTTCTCCTTTTTCTACTGGGCAGAGTTTATGCAGCTGGCATACATTTAATTACAAGTTTCATCTTTCAAAATCGAAGTATTTTTTCTGATTATCAGTTGATGAGATTAAGTTAAGGAACTGGTAATGTGCAGGCAGTAGATCTTGAGAATTTCAAAACAAAGAAATTTGTTCTTGTCCATGGAGAAGGATTTGGAGCATGGTGTTGGTACAAGACGATTGCCTCGTTGGAAGAAGTGGGTCTGCTTCCTATTGCCTTAGATCTTGTGGGATCTGGTATTGATCAAACAGATTCGAATAAAGTAGGAACATTAGCAGACTACTCAAAGCCTTTGATTAATTATCTCTGTGATTTACCCGAGGATGAAAAGGTGAATGGCTTTATATAATTTTCCACGGTTCCTATGTTTTTCCAAAGACATTGTAATACTCATGGAGATTGCTGTGCATATATTTGGTTCCTTTACAGGTTATTTTGGTTGGTCACAGTTGTGGAGGTGCAAGTATATCATATGCTTTGGAACATTATCCAACCAAGATTTCAAAAGCAATTTTTCTTTGCGCTACTATGGTCTTGGATGGCCAAAGGCCTTTTGATGTGTTTGCTGAGCAGGTTAGTTGTCTATTTTTATCTTTTGACCAAGTCAGATAGTATCAAACAGTTCAGTCATTGAAATACAATGAATGACAGCAAATCATGCACTTAAAGAGACAAAGCAATGTTATTACTAGTAGTTTATCAAACGGGATAACCATCGGTTGGTCGACTTTAAAAAAAGGAAATTTGTGTAATAGAGCTGGATGTTAATTTTGGTTTCCATAGCAAGGGCTTGCAATGTTGGGAGTGTGTGTTACATTTTCGATGTGTAATGTTCCTGTTCTGTGGTTCTGACGCAATTTAAACGTGCAGCTCGGATCGGTTGAAATATTTCTGAAGGAATCACAGTCGGTGGTGCATGCTAATGGTAAAGACAAGCCTCCTACTAGTCTCATGTTTGAGAAACAGCAAATGAAGGCGTTATATTTCAACCAGACTCCTACAAAGGTATTGATATAAACATATAGCCCATATGTGCCTTTTGCTATGTTTGCTCTTAATGATGATATTTGAAGAGTCCCTTTTGTTGATTGTTCATATTAAAGAATGTGTTTTTGGTAGCACTAATTTTATAGGACCGCACTCTTTCTTTTATTTACACTTTTACCAGTATAAGATTAGTTCTCCATCACTTGGTGCATGGTAGCTCTGATGCTTCAGGCTCTGATGTTTAAATTAAGTTAATCTTGTGACATTGTGGATTGGGTACCCAATTATTAATGCAATGAAAACCTAATAAGGATATCAGCTTATGGTCCAGAAATCAAATGTGTCCAGTGAAATTACTGATCCAGGTCTTGCTTCAGCATCAGCGAAGCAAGACCTGAGCATCAACAAAGCATTTTGTCATTTGAGCTAATCAGAATAATATATGGGCAGTTTAGTCAAACATCCAAATACCCATTGATTACAGGGTGATTGACCTTGGTAAGTATCAGAATGTGAAGTTGATCAACTGCTTAAGACATAATTAGCAATGGATTTTTCCTCGCTGGAGATTCTTCTTTATCCTCTCACACAGGTCCAGAATGCATCAAACTATAGCTGCTTTTATGTACATAAATCTGGCAGCTTGAGCTCACTTCATAATAGTAGAAATTGAGAGGACTGGGCTTTGTAAGTGTTTACATCATTATGTCCAGATGTCATGAATGGTATCATCCCGTTTGCGGATGTTTCAATTAATACAAAGCAGTTGCTGGTTTTCTGATTTTTGATATTACTGATTTTTTAAGTGTAGGACAACCAGTTTCTCATCTATATTCAGGTGTGAAAACATGTGAAATGTGGTAATGGTTGGTCTAGCTAGTTTATCTTTTCTCTCTTTCAATAATGCTCAGGGTTCTCCGCATTCTGCAGAGTGGGATTTTTTCTTCTTCTATTTGTTTATTGTGTGTATGCAACGTGTTTGACTAGTCTCTATCTGTTTCAGGATGTTGCTTTGGCTGCAGTTTCCATGAGACCGATTCCTCTTGGACCACTCATGGAGAAGCTCTCTCTGTCCCATGAGAATTATGGCACTGCAAGGAAGTTCTTCGTTCAAACACTTGATGACAATGCACTCTCAGCAGATGTCCAAGAGAAGCTAGTAAGGGAAAACCCCCCTGAGGGAATTTTCAAGATTAAAGGCAGTGACCACTGCCCATTCTTCTCAAAGCCACAGTCATTGCACAAAATTTTACTCGAAATTGCCCAGATCCCATAGTTCAAGAAATCCTTAAACATCAAACACATTTCTGGCTTCTTGTGCGAACAGAGCAGGGAATATCAGGCTCCACAACTACCAAGGCGGTGTGCAATAGAGAATGGTGAAAAGCGTCGATTTTTAATCTAACTTTGAATGTCGTCAGTTGTGGCCTGTGGGAATTGAAAAAGAGGTCCTAATTTTTTCTTCAAGTAGAAATAATACTTTAGTTTCATAGTGACGGAAAGGGATGGGAAGAACAACTATCCGTAAGGGAAGGGCACAGTATATGGTTTGGGGAATTCATGTTAATGTTTTACTTAATAGAGAAATCAATTTACAAGTTTGTTGTATTTTTAAAGTTGGCCATGAGATGTTCACCTAAGAAAGAGAATGGTCTAAATTTGATTCATTTATGTTGTCACTGCGGGTGGAGTCTCATCGGCTTCTGGAGTAATCTAAATATGACATCCCAACGTTTCAAACTGTCCGACACTGTGCTTTCAATGAACAGCAGCAAGACAATAGCACATCTGAGTCTCGACAGGATGGATGCTCCCATAACTCCTCCTGCCCTCTAGGTATAGCAGTATCTTGAAGAAGAAACCCCTCTGAAACCTGCAGTGTCGCATTGCATTTTCACGAATAGGAGACTGATCGTGCATTTGCCAGGAAACAGCTCAAGATTGATTGATCGTGATATCATAACAAGGCTAACTCTTGCATCTCCCACTGTAACTGGGTACCATGCATTTTTATTTTATTTTTTGCTAGGAAAGAGGATTTATTGATAGAAATAGAGTTTACACAGTAGAATTGAGAAAATCAGGGACATTTCCCATCCATTCTCCAGAGGTTTTAGACCTTCTACTAAACTTGGCTGCTTCATCAGCCATAACAATATGATTCCTATTTAAGAATTCAAACTTAACAAATTGAAAACTAGAACTAATTGATGTGCAGTCCTCTAGGATAGAACTGTTATACCAAAATAAATGGTTGTTTTTGAAATTTAAAGAATCGATAACTGTTTTTCACTGATGAAACACACTTTCTCCTTCCCTTTATTCTTAGCCCACGCCACTGCTTCTAGTAAAGCTAGGCTTTCTGCCTCTTCTGCATTCCTCACTTCTCCTGCCTTGATTTTGCACCCAATGAATGTTCCTGCAAGATCATTCATAATCAAACCAATTCCTGACAAGTAAGAATTCTTATCAAAAGCTGCATCACTAAAGATAATAACACAAGCTTCTGGTAATAATGGACAATTGTGGATAAGTTTCTCTGCTCATGAATCTCTTCTTTGTGCAAATATAGCTCAGTATCATTGATCATCTTAAGAGCCAATCTAGCTGTGGTCTGATGACTTAAGGTTTTCCCTTGAAAGACGTGAGAGCATCTGTCTCTCCAAATATTCCAGGCAATGGGAAATACTGCACCAGCTTTGTCATGTAAGTTACTGTTTGATAACCACTTTGTGACCCAATCTTGAAGACCAGAAGTTCCACTGATTTGTGAGACTAGAGCTGCATAGGGTGTTAAAGACCATATTGCCTTAGCAAAAGGACAGTGCAGGATTATATGTTCAGGGGATTCTTGGGAGAGAGAGTTACACATACTACAGATGGAATCTTGACTGTTAACATACCTAGCAAGAATAGTTTTAGCAGGCAGAATGTTATCACTTCCGAATGAAAATTTGAACCTTAGGTAGAATAGGTAGCTTCCAAAGGGATTTATAGAAAGGATTACTACTTTGGAGTTGTTCATAAAAGCAGTTTGACCCGAGATGACTTTATAGGCAGACTTAACAGTAAAGAGAACATTCTTAGAATGTGGCTAAGTTTATCATTTCCTGACAAAGGAATCCTAGTGGCTAGGATATTTTAAGCATTTGTGCTGTAAAAAAAGACCTAACAAGCTCTGAATTCCAGGATTTCGAGTTTTCATCAATGAAGGCAGAAACTGAAATGTTGGGATTTGGGTTAGCTACAAATAAAGGCTCAGTAGCATTAGGTATCCAATTATCTCTAAATGCAGAAATGTTGTTACCATTTTTTACTTCGCAAATGGAATTATGCATTATAAAATCAAGACCACGACAAATGCTCCTCCAAACCCAAGAACAGTCAATTTTCTTAGGGTGATGGAGAGGATGGCAGTTTTTAAAGTACTTACATTTAAGAATAACTACCCAAAAAGCATTTTGATTATTAATCAAATTCCAAGCTGTTTTAGACAAGAGAGATAAATTGACATGCTTGAGGTTTCTAAAACCTAAGCCTCCCTGAAATTTGTGAGTACAAATTCTAGGCCAACCTTTCAAGTAAATACCTCCTGGTCTGGACTTGCCCCACCAAAAGTCCCTTTGGGAGGCTTCCATTTGATTGATAATATTATCAGGTTCATGTGATAAATTGGAGAGGATTTTAACACATGATGGACCATTACAGATCTACCTGCCTGATCAAATGTTTACCCTTCCATTTAGCCACTCGTTTATCAAAGTGATCATTGAGATGGTTAAGGAATCAGTTTTAGACCTAGTTATGAAAAGAGGTATGCCTAAGTATTTTTCATTCAATGCAATCTTCTTAACACTAATAGGTCTAATTAGGGAAACAACATGATCATGATGAACATTATTACTGAAAAAACAACCGACTTTTGAAGATTAATAACTTGACCAGAGACAACGCTAAAATCCGTAATCAAATCCATTAGGTTTTTTGCTTCATCATGGGAAGCTTCGCTAAAGATGAGGCAATTATCAGCGAATAAAAGATGGTTGATGCTAGGTGCTTCTTTGAATACCTTCAGACTATGGATAAGATTGTTGTTTTCCGCATGGATAAGATATCTAAAAAAGGATTCCATGCAGATTATAAATAGGTATGGAGACAAGATCTACATGGAGAACCATTTAACATTATAGAATATGCTAGTGGTACAAATGCACTGCTATATGAGCTCACACCAATGCTCAGAAAAACCAAAAGTTTTAAAAACATCTATAAGAAAAGACCATTCAACCCTATCAAAGGCCTTAGACATGTACAATTTAAGACCCTGACACCCCATTTATCTTTTTCCTTTTCCTTTTCATTGTGTGAACCAATTCATGAGCAATGATTACATTATCATAAGCTGCCTGAAAAGGACTAAAGGACTGATCATATTGCTCAAAAATGGTTTCATTCTGTTAGAAGATCAATGTTCTCATAGAACCCAGAAGGGAAACCATCAAGCCCTGGGGCAGTCCAGGGTGTCATTTGGTTTATGGTATCAATAACTTCTTGCTAACTATTGCATCTCCCACTGTAACTGGGTACCATGCAATATCAAAGAAAAAAGATCACAACACTTCCATGGTAAACCGAAAAAGAAAAGAGATAAGAAGGGAGAATAGCACGACAATGCAAACAACTGAGATCAAGCTGGGAAAATAACACATCCCATACAATTTTCAAAACCCAAGACGTATGAAGCCACTCTTATTCACCATCAACAACTACAAACCCACATATCTAGTGTTAGCTTCGCAATGAAACATAATATATATTATATCCACATATTATATATATAAGTACGTGCCATGGGTGAGAGAAGTAAAGAGCAGTACTACTACTCACTTTTGTAGAAGGTTATATTCACAGATTTAAAGCGAAAAGGACAACAAAATAGTCCACCAGGAATTGCCCTTCGCCAAACCCCACCAATGTTAAGTCAGATCGTGGATGTGCCGAGCTTTTTCCCCAACTAGTTTAACATATCATCCAACAACTGTGGCTCCACCAAGTCTCTGTCTCAACTCTCAAGGAGAAGTCACTGAAAATATACCATGTTATATATATATGGTTATAACTAATTTTCTTTCTTATGTTTGTCTTCATCTTTGGTCGAGCTAAGTATAGAACCTCTAATCCACCAAATGGACAACAGTCTCGTGATCTCTGATCCTCAACTGATAGTTCCCTGTCTCTACAGCTCACCACTGGAATCGTCCTACAGTAGTCACGGAGATTTTACCTTCCCATTCAAAACTAATTCCAGATCTTGAAAGACTAGAACATACGGCAACAGGGTCACTCCAAAATGAGGGAAGACCCAATGATGATTTATGGAAAAATGGCAGAAGAGACAACACTTCAGCACCCAACTTCGCGTCAAAAGCTGAAGCAATTATATTAGTTAGAAACAATGGCAAGGATTTTTTTCGCAATTAATTGAGAAAAACATACAATCTAAACCAAGCAAAACATCCAGTAGTGCACACATGAGAAATGGCATGATTCGTGAACCAGCATATTGGTTGAATCGAACATGTTTGTTTAATTATGTTCTCAATTACCTGGATTGAAGGTCCAGAATTGCAGCTCAATGCAGTGAGAATGAGAGATGTTAGACTAGTGTCGGATAGAAGGGAGATGACTAAGTTGACGAACCGATTAAAAAAAAAATCACTAAACAAGCTTGTTAACATTTTAGAAAGCACGCAATAAAAACAAGGACGCCAGATTAATGGCTCTTTAGGAAACCATACCCCAAACAAATATTTAAATATCAGTAACACTCTGCATAGCAAATGAAAATCGTAAACCTAACAGCATCGCGGTATAATCGGTCTGTAAGGAAAGCATGGAAGGTGGATGATCTTCATAAAAATAATTAGTCATCTTGAAGATCCTCGAATAATATGTATACCCTTTTGAAAATACAGTTTACCTGCATCCTCGAGAATTTGTGGCGAACTTCCATATCAGAGTGAAGATCAATCTAATAATAATCTAGAAGTATGGTTTTCCTTTGCCGGAGATAATAATAATAATCTAATAGTAAAGAGTCGCATCACAGTCACAACCAATAGAGCAAGCAAAAGACATGACATACATGCACGGATTTATGAACACGATCAGATAAAACGCAAAAAAAAATAAAAAATGTTTTGGATGATAGGCAACATACCAGTTTATGAAGTACTAAGAACCTGAGCCTGACTTCTGAACCCATACTCGCTTCTGCGCATACATAAAAATGATCATAAGACTAATAAATAGATGAGGAAGTTTGTACGTCGCGCTACTAGTACACCAATAACTCACAAGTCAAAACCAAAAGTACTTGTTACTGCACCTCATGAGAACCATAGTTAGCGGCAACTACTCTTTTGGATGGCTTCCCGTCACTTGGACTCGGGGATCCATCAACATCCTTCACCGCATGTGCTGATCCTCGGCGACCAGAATGTCTATGGGAGCCTGAACAAAGTAATTAAGGTGAGCTGCAAACATCAAACCAAAGGAACAGCAGAACTTAAATAAGATATAAGTAATCAACTTTAGTTTTTATAGCACATCTATACCATTTTCTATAGTAGAGTAACCACTGCGACCACCTCCGAAAGTTTTAACTTCAATTCGGCCAGAACTAGGTATGTCCACTTTCATTTCTCCATGATTTGGTGGGTGGTCGTAGGCAGATGATGAATTAACACCCCGATAACTGTTAACGGATGCCTCCAGGTTTCGAGGTTTGCTACTGAGCTTGTTACTGAACGCAGTGTCCACTGCATCCCCAGGATTGGTATTTCCATGAACAGGTACATGTTGATTGATTGTTATCCCTTCCACAGATTCCGACAGCAACTGTGATGAGGAAGATGACAAGGACTCATCACTTGCATGTGACCCTTCTGAACGACGAAGAGTCCATACACCACGATCAGGTCGATCTTTATTTCTGGTGCGTTTTTCTTGCTTCTCGTTACCCGAGACAAAACCATGGTTATCATTCAAAATAACCTTCTCATCTGTAGCCCTTCTTGAATAGAAATCTGAACCAGATGCAGCATGTGAACCACCAGAAAGAGTGTCCTTCAAAACTGAACGCATGTTGTTTGGCCGAGGTGGCCGCTTATCCTTCTCGAAATTGAAGGACTGGGGTTGCTGCTCAGAATGTGCGTCCTTATTGGACAGTATGGTTCTTATTTTCCCACTTGCCTCACGTCGCTGGTTCTGTTTGAAATTAGATGCAGCAGGCAAAGTTTTCAGAGGAGAAGTTACAACCAGTGGTTGAGAACCACTTCCAGAAGCCTGTTAATTACATCATAATGCGTAAAGTTAGGAAATCACTCCTGGTTGCAATTGTAAGACATTCAATGACTAAAGAAAGATTTTGGAAGTGAGAGTCTAATATAAGCATAAAAAGAACAGAGACAAAAGAAACAATCAACTCTGGCGTGACCGTAGAAACATCGGAAACAGTATAATTTCAAAGCTCACATGAGTAATTTCTCGCTCTTTCCCTTTCAAAAGCTGGACTTTCTTCTTTAGTGGAACAACAGTCCCAGGAGCTCCATCTGCAGTGCTTGGGACTGCAATTTCATTGAATAGATACACCATAAATTTTACATTGCAAGAACGCGGAAATGATGATATTGTATAGAAAGGTTATTTTAGAGACCGTATAGTCGCATGAATATAAAGCACACATTATATTAATGTTAACAATACGAAAATGTCGGCAACAACATTAACAATAATAATAGTAATTAATAACAATATCAATAATATATAGCGGTGCTAATAGCAACAATGACAACAGTACTAATAATAATTATATTTAGTATAGCCTACTCTAAGCCTCAAAAAACAATATTACGTTCAACAAGCAACCGCACAAAGACGCGAACAATCTCCATGTTATACAAGCCAACAGGCTTACGATGCACACAGCTAACCACGAGAAATATAGCAATAACCAAGCTCTGACAATATTAGCGGGCACTATCAATAAAACGACAAAAGAGATATTTGTCAAAGAGTAAAGTGAAAGATTTTATTATTTTCCAGCTCAGGTAAGATTCCAAGAAAGTGCTCAGCAACTATAAAAGTGCTCATCTTGTAATGGCAATTACAATTTCAAGGTACTAGCTAAATCAGCTACCACCTTTCATTCTAGATTATAACAGACAAGACCTATTCCTAGCGCCTTGAAATTGTAATTGCCATTACAAGCAACGACGAATCGAACATCTCTTCCCCGATTACAGTAACTCTTTGAAAAGAAGAAAAAAAAAATCCGATTCAGATAAGATTTGTAGAGCCATTGCTGAGCAGTTTATTTTGTCGATTAATTAGCCACCACACATCTAACCTTAGGTGTTACTGTTTCAGTAAACAACCTTTCCACCTTGATATTACTTTAAGTTAACCTTATATGGTGGTACGAAGCACCCATTTGAAGAGATCACAAACACAAGAAACAAGTAAAACTCATAGAAAAAAATAAAAAGAGAAGGAGAACCGCGCCGCTTCTAAATATTTGCTCGATTGATAATATGTATCAATGATTGGGAAATTACTCCATGCAACCCTCAATTAGCTACTTAACTACTTTCAACTATAATAATACTCATATCAATTGCATTCATAAATAAAAACTGCCAGTAAGATGAACCTATTGGGTAATTGATTCCCAAGAGGTTGAACTTAGCAGAACCACTAAACTGTTCTGTAATGAGAAATATCTAAAATAATATTGCTAGGTTTTAATTATATTGACAATAGACAAAAATGTTTGTGCACCTACCATTTTCGTCTTCAACTGTTTCTGATCCAGTTGCAGCAGCTACAAAAGTAGACTTGTCTGAACGATGCTGATTGTCTCGCCTTGACACTAGAATGTAATTTGGTTTCTCCTTGCCACTCGTATTCTTCGGACTGTCCCTCAAAACATACTGTGAATCAAAAAAGGAAAATGAGTATGAACTGACGTTTAATAGTGGAGGAATAGAAAAATAAACGATATCAGAAGATCAGAAATGACAAGAAGTTAATAACAGAAAACACAACGAAGTGTCAGTAACTTGCCTCGAGGACAATATTAACTGAAAAAGTGATCTCTCTACTTCCTCCATGATTCTAAAGTCAAGCATTATATTTTAGCTAGTGCTAGTTGCATAGTAAGTTTAATCATTACAGTTTAATTCCTCTTAATTATCCCTCCCTTAGTTCATGAGTTCATCACATACAGACAATATATTCCATATACATCTACATTGTTTGGGGCAAGGCAACACGTTGTAGCTGCGGTGCCATGTATTAGTACATACCCCCAGTATATATTATGTGAAATTATAATTAATATACAGTGACTACAAATAACAACTCTAAAACAAAACAAAACAAAGTGCCGATCTTAATAACAATTATCATAACTAACACTTAACCACAATTAGTTTGCCCCATAAACAGTAGTCTTTATAACGATTTCTAGTTGACATTTAGCTGCATATATAGTTTAAAGTGGTGTTCTTTTTCCGGGCTGGGGCAGTCCAGATAAGAAATTACCAAGCTACCAACCACTTTTGCACCTAGGTGACGTCCCCTCTACAACACTAATCAGAGTTAACCTATATTTGTTATTACTGTAGATATATGGCACCATCACGAAGTTCTATTCGTTAAAAGACTCCCAGTTATAAGTACATCGGCATCCAATGAAGTTCATCCAAATAGCCTAACGGAGAAATGCATGTTTGAAATTATCAGTATCCCTTGTTACTTTATTCTATTCATCATGAATCATGACACCTTGCTTCCTAAGCAACTGATCTACTTAAATTCTTATTTTCAAGCTCTTTTCAGTGTCAAACCAGCAGAAACGATATGCCAGCTGTACATTTACAACCCTTGAAAAATGAAGTCATGGAACTATCCTATCAAGAGATAGAATCAAAATTTATTATTGGCGCAACTAGCTAGTGTAAAAAAAATAAAGAAAGAAAAACAAAAGCAGTATCAGGAAGGAAGGAAGGTATGTACCATCGAGGATGCCTTTTTCTTTTCAGCACCACTTCGCTTGCTGGAAGTCGTTCTTGAATTACTGGGTGATGCTCCACCAGATCTTCTGCTAAGCCTCCCATTAGGTGATGGCCTCTGCCAAATACATACAACCTTAAGTAAAAGAGGAAACTTAATTACTCTGCTGTCCAGAGTAACAGTAGCAAAATGGTCAACAATGAAACCAACAAACTACTACTAGGTACAACCGTACACATAACATTGTGACTTTTGTTACACAACTCTTACCACCTGAGACTGCGGCTTTACTCTATAGTCTATACCCTGAGTACTGGGTAAACATCTTAACCAAGGAGATACCTCACACTCGCATTACATAAAACATGAACAGCAGATGATCAACCTTGAAAGTATTGTCATATTTTGATTATCAAGATGTTATTCGGAATAGGACTCTTAGAGCTGTTTCAAAATGGTACCCAGCAGGAGCAAGGCAAGTTGATTGAAAAATTTACGAATAGTGTCTTTGTGTAAAAGAAAACCGCAATAAGATGAATAAGACTCTATATCACCTGAGATCCATTCTTCGCAGCTCTTTTCTGGCGAATAAATTCCATTAAAGGGGTAACAAAGGGAGCCTCCTTCACAGCACCTAGAGATCCGATAAAACGATAAATAATATTTCCGTACAAAAATATGTATTAGTAATTTAGTATACAATAACTGCATGTTTCTGTAATGATAATGTTATTATCTGGAATAGAAATTTACTACTGAGACTAACCAGCTCGTTCGGCTTCTCTTCTTTCCAACTGTATCTCTGCACTGGGAAGATTCTCAACAGGTTTTGCCAGAAGTTCGAGAAACTCCAAATACTCAGCATCTAGTCAATGATAAGATAAATTTGTTTAAGTACAAAAACCATATGAGATGTACGAGCCAACCATCACAGTAGAGGTTTTACTTCCAAATGATATATGAATGAATGCTGAAATTAATACCTTTCAATATTGTCCCATCACGCCCATCTTTTTTGGACCACTGCTTTGGAACCCGTTGAGAAGGGGCATATTCTACGATAGCTTTGAACTGAGCACCTGCAATAATATTATTATGATTATAAAGAGAAGTAAAAGTCAACTGAGTAACAATAACAGTTAGTAAATAATCAATGTTTTAAGCACATTGTAGTCGCAAGCTTAGAAGCACTCCTGAAATATGGGTTCGACCATGTGCAGCCAGCACCTTGCTCAGAAAAGGAGTAAACTACGGAGCATGAAATTCCCAGAGGCATTTACATAGACTAGGGTCTAAGAATATTAATCCACAATTGTTTTCCAACTTGTGCTGAAGATGATCACCTTGCGGCAGGATGATATGAATATGTAACTAATATAAGCATTTATTAGTCAGAGTCAGATTATTTACTTTGCGTTTTATTCTTTAACAAAACCCTAGCGACTTAGGCTGTAAGCATTAATACCTTTTACAAACATAACCTCGCTCTTACAGATAATGAAGAATAAAGGAGAGTAAACATGGTCCTGCATATGAAACCAATGACATGTTCCTTTGATCTCGATTTTGTTCTCATTTCAAGACTCTCACGTTAACTACTATGTCGAAAAGGTTACCCCTGTGTCATGAGGTTTGAGCCTCACGCATTCCATCACAGGAAAACTCCACCAATATCTCCAAAGTAGTGTTGGCTTAAGTCAGCGAATTTGCAAGAGCATTAATAGTTTTGTTTGATAATGAAACGTATTAAACTCTGTCGAATTCAAAACAACGTTCTAGTATGATGGCTATAACCACAATACAATATCCTTCAGTCAGAACAAAGGTACAATACTTGCTAGTATGATGACAGTTTGTTATGGTAAAAGTAGACATACTTCCGTAACAATCACGGCAAATCTTTCCTAATATAATGACAGTTCATAGTTGTTGATGATTATTCCTGCTTTTCGAAAAGCCAAAGTAGAATATTACTGAACATTTAATATTTAATATCTCTTGTCGTCTATCGAAATAAATCAGACGGTCAAGAAGAAAAAGGTATTTCTTGATATAAAAAAACTCAAAACACTACCTATAAACCAACTGTTTTGCAATTTAAATGCTTGTCCATATCAAGTTATTTTTATGATCAATTTAACCCCTAAATCACATCTATGGTAGTGTAAAACAAGAGCACATACCATAAAAGAGTAGTGAAACACATTCCACATGCTGCCAACAAACAACTACTGCTAAAGAAGCAAAAAAAGAAGGATTAGCTTATTACCTTTCTCATTAACAAACACATGGCCATCAAAGAACTCTGCAAACTCCACAACATCATCCGGCTTCTTAAAATCGATATAAGCTCGAGAATATATTTGATGTTTATGGCTGCAAAAATTCATTAAAAGCATAAGCTGCTGGCATATCTCCTTAGTAACAGATGATGTTTACTAAACCAAATGTCAGCTCCATCAGATAATGCATGCATGTAATTCTTATACTAAAAAACTATAGATGATGTGTAAATAATCCCATCAAACTACGAAGCTACATTTGTACATCTCAAAACTAAAGTCTCAATACTCATTACTCAGAAATCACTCTTCTTCAAGTTGCTAAAACCCTAAAATACCTCCAATTACTTCAATAAGATACTTACAAAAGTGATAAATTCAATTAAGTTTCAGTATATTCATCTACAATCCCTAAACTACAATAATAGACAAACTCCAGAAGTAAATTACTCCACAAAAATTAAAAACAAACGAAAAAATAATATATTAAACTAAAAAAAATTAACAAAAAAAAGACGGAGAAGAAGAAGATAAGAACCTGGTTTTTCCAGGACGAAAAGTAATCCAGTTGTATCTCGCAGCAAAGCGGCCATCGATTTGTTCCATAAGGGCAGACTGTGTTAACGCAGGAGGCAAGTGCCGAAGCACAACTTTTGTTCGATCCGAAGGATCCTTCATCTCAAAAAATTATCCAAAATAATAGAATATAAAAACCCTAAAAAACAAATTAAATTGATGAAGATAATAAAAGACAGAAAAAAACTTCTTCCTCCTGACGAAATTACATCTTCAGTTTACCAAAGCTTTTGGGGATTACTGAGAAAACTTTAGCCCTAATTTTGGGGGTTTTTAGGTCTGATCTTTTGAACATGAAAAATTATGAGTGTTTTTTTTTCTTTTCGGTCTCTCTAATAAGAAGAGTCTGTCTGTCTACACACAGAAACAGAAGACGCTTTTTGGTGAGATTTTGAGTTTTTCTTTGTCTTTTTTCTTCTTCTTCCTGTGTGTGAGCACGTATAATGAGTACGTATGTACCAGATAACTACAAGTCTCTTAGGATTTTTGTTTTTCTTATCTACATGGGCAGTACAGATGTATATGCAGTTGGTATGAGGTATTTGTGTACACGTGGATAAGTCATGCTGACATGTCATTGACTATGTTTTTGAGCCACCCAGATAGGCCGATTTCAGTTTTCTAGGGCACTTGTCAAAAACACAAATTTGAAAAGCCACATGGACAAAAATAATAGATTTTCTTCAATTAGGATAGACTAGATTAGTGCTCGTGCTACACATGGGGTATTTTTTTTCTTTTAGATTTGGTGTGCACGGATTTCGCCCCGTCCAGTGGGGATGTATTTTTGATTTGGTGTCACCCTGCCCCGTCTCGATTAATAGGTGGAAAAAAATATAGGAAATATGTGCAGATTTTATTTATTTTTCCTTTTATTTTCTCAGAAAATATGTGGGTTTTTTTTTCCCTTTACGTATTAATTTGGAAAAAAGAGTCATAATATGGTAGGTATTCGTCTTCCGAATTGAATTTGGACTTCCATAAAATTCCAAACATGATAAATTAAGTTTTCCTTTTGAGTTTATAATTTTTTAAACCAATCATACGTTTCCAAGTGTCCTCACCAGAACGCTCGTTTCACAAAACTCAAAAAAGGTTTATTTCGGCCAATAGGAACCAAGGATTTCCTCACTGTTCAACGTGGGAGCTTTATTTATCTAGGCCTTTAAGTCTTTAGATAAATAGATATCCAAGGGAAGAATAAGAAATCCATTTTATCCAGCACATATTCCAATGATGGAAAATTTGCTCAAACTATCATTATATATCTTCCTTTGGGATAAATTTCGGGAAAAACACTGTCAACGTATAATTATTGTTTCTATAATGGTCGTAGATAAATTTTAAAAAAAAACCGCTTGAGACATTTTATGGCGGCCGACAGCTACAAGTGGGTCGTAGTTTATGGAAGGTATTTTAAACTCTATGACCATCTCTAATGAGGGAAGAGTGAATTCCTCTAAAATCTGATGTGGCATTGAATAAAATTGACGTGGAAAGCATTAAGGGAAGACCAAGTATTATGGTGTCCCACTCAATCAGTTTACCTATCGCTATTTTATTGGGCGATCATGTAATATGTTCATGATCGGGGAACAGTATACTAATAGCCTTTTCTCCTATTAATTAAAGTTTCCTCATTGTTACCGTTTTTTTTCCAGTATGTACCGTTTTACTTTTGTTGTAGCGTTTTAGGCCGCAGTCATTTTATCGATCGGTGAAAAGAATATCGATCGGGTTTTTAGTTGGTGGGACCCAGTCAACGAACTGAATACGGATCGGTGTAATGAAAATAGATCGGTGAAAAGAATACCTATCTTTATTCAGTTCTCCTATCTCTATTCAGTCCCCCCTATCGGTGTACGTTTCTGGTCACTTCCCATGTTCCCTTATTCCCCAATCAAATTCCTTGTATACGGGGTAGGGAAACTGGGTTTTGAGGAATTCCCAACCCCATAGGAGATGGTGATTCCCTTATTTAAGGGTACAAATCCCTCACTGGAGATGGTCTAAGAAACATATTATTCAGAATACAAAGTTCCAGTTGAATGATGGCAGTAAGGTTATGTTTTGGAAGGATAAATGGATAGGTAATGATACTTTGAAAGGCTCGTTCCCTACTCTTATCAAACTTAATAGAAAAAAACATGCTACTGTGAGTGAATGTATTTTTATAGATTTTGCTTGGAATTTTCATTTTAGTAGGAATGTGACTGAATTAGGTGAAATTATTTGTTTCCTTCAAATGGTTCGTGAGCCTTATTCAATCTTACGTAACCTTGATTTAGAAGATAATAGAATTTGGGATGCCAGGGGTGGATTTCAATGTGTCTAATTGCTATACTTCTTTAGATGTAGAGGGCTATCTTTCTTTCCCACATAAACAACCATGGAATCCTACAATCCCTTTAAACGTCTCCTTCTTGGTTTGGACCCTTTGTTATAAAGGTGCTCCAACTTTGGATTATCTAGTTAAAGTTGGAAAACCAAATTCAGATAAGTGTTTGTTTTGTAATGTGGCACAAGAGACGAATATGAATCTTTTTCTTCGTTGTTCGTAAACTTAAAAGATGTGGAATTACTTCTTGAAGTCTTTTGGATATGATTGGGTCTTTGTTGAAAGTGTAAAAGCTTCTGTTAGGGAATGGCCGAACAAGTAGAAATATGAAGAAGAAATTTTTGGGTTACATTCTGTTTCAGTTTGGTGGATAATTTGGCAAGAATCAAATGCTAGATTACATAGCTGGAGAGAAATAAATTTTGATCAGCTTATTATTGTTATAAAGTGTACTCTTTTTAACTAGGCTTTGTATACTTTAACTGGGCTTTGTATACTAAATTGTTTGATGGTTACTCTTTAAGCACTCTTATTTGTAATTGGGAAGCAGTGATTGGCGATTGTTAATTTCTAACTCTTCTTGGATTTATTTTTTATTTGTCACTTTTGGTAAATCTTACTTTTTAATTTAATTTGTCATTTTCTTTGTAAAAAAAAAAAAACCCATACTTACGATTAAGTTACACATCTCTTACATGAGGGAAGATCAATTCCACTTCTATTTTCACACTATCTCTTACTTTGGTGCATTTTTTCTAATATAATCTAGACGTTGGCGGATTATAATCTAATATATTTGGGGATATGTTTCTCTTGCAAAGTTCTACATACCTGCCAAAATAAGTACCTTTTGAAATACTAAACCTGACAATCTACCAGCCTTAATTTTAATGGTTGAAAATTCGTTGATTTTCAACGGTTTATTTTCAAAATAGTAGATGATGTTGGGGAAATTGGCACCTCGAGCGCAGCGGAACACAGTATCACAAAGGGCAATTGGTGATTTGAACCAAACATGGATACATAATAAGAAAGAGACAGAAGATAATGAAGCACACAACCATAACACAAGATATACGTGGTCCACCTTTATAGGCTACATCCACGGCCAACGCCACCAGAAAAACTTCCATTATAATGAAAGACCATTACATACTCTTTCCACAACCCAATACAAGACCCAAAGAGTTAACAAGACATACCCGAGTACACCATTGAAGAAACCATAGAAACCAACTCCCTAACCATTCTCCAAATCAGCTTCATGTCTTCTTTTCTACATCTTCTTCACCTCTACTGGTTACAGAGGAGAAACATGAAAACAATATAAACTTGGTTTACCCTAAACCCTAAACACAGTAGAACACCAAAATCTTCTCTCTACAAGTTTTTCTCTCACACTGATATTGACCTTCACGGTAGCACTCGACCCTCCCAACAAAGAGACCAAAATCCTAAGCACAAGGATTTACCACTCTTATAGATTGGATATCTATAAACCTACAATACTAGTCCTATATATAGAGAACACAAACTTGGACACCAAGCATTAGTCTCTTATTAGGATATTAAACTCTTTCCTAAACTCTATCAAAACTAGATTAGGAAATCCACCTCAATGAGGAAACGGTTCTAGAATTAGAAACCCACTATTTTCCTAACATATGAGGGTGTTATACGTTTTAGAATGTGCATATTTAATGACAATAGTTACGGTACATGACCTATTGAATATAGGATCAATGTCAATTTAACGTACAAGTATTATTTACTTTATTATAATAAAATAATTATAATGCGGAAGTAAAGTTAATGATAGAACAAGATTCTGTTAACGAGGAAACCGCAAATGCAGAAAAACCCCGGGACTAAGTCCAGTTTTGAATACTCTCAGAATTAATCCGCTATATAAAGAACAAAGGCAACTTCGTATAGTTGAGACCAAGTAATCTACCCCTGTTACTTAGTTCCCTTAGTATCCCTGCGTCTACGACCATTTGGTCACGCACGTGAATCCTAAGACAGAAATCACTATCTTGAGTTGTTTTACCGATGTAAAGTCCTAAGCACTCAACTCCTTTTGATCGTCTTCCAAACTAAAAATGAACAAAGATGTTTGGTAATTACTCCAATAATCCTTTAGAAAAATATTTGTTGAGTTTTGACAAAGGCTATTCCGTTTAAACTAGTAAACTCCTTTGTCGGGTTAGATCAATCCAAATCAGTAACTTATATTCAGATTCACAACTATCAAATGATAGTTGTCGATCAAAATGACTATATTATCAAATCTATCAAAGATAAATGGGATCCAGGTCAGATCCTAGCCGATCAAGATGTGTGCACAAATCAAGAGATAGAAAAACCAATAAGAAAAATCTTATTGTCTTCAAATCTTGAATCGCCTTCTTTTGTACCTGCACAACACAACTTGAATCCACTTATGATCGATCACGCACAAAACGGAGTCTGTTAACAATGGATGATCAAAAATTATATTTAGATATAAAAAAAGTTCTAAAGATCCCGACAATACTTTGATCTAGTTTGAGTAACCTTTATGTCAGAAGAGAAGGCTCTGAAGGATAATCACACTAGGTGCAATCAAAGTTTTAACAACCGTTAGTAAATCAAATCAATAATCCAAAACTAAAATAACAATGCAATTATCTAGTTTCCCACCAACGGTACTCGTAGAGCTTCTTGATCCACATAAGTCTTTAAACAAGCGGTCGTAAGAGATTTTGCCTAATTAGGGTACTTTCCTCTTCGGATAGATGGATTCACCACAAACAATACGAATGAAGTTTGCCTGGCTCTTAGGATAGTTTGTAAGAAATGCAAACTCAACTATTTATAGACCAAGGTTTTTTGGAGAACTAGGAAATTCCAAAACCAAAAATATACTCAAGATATGCAATAAGTACCTAATCATATTTCCAACTAATATCCAACCTGTAATTACGAAATATCTCATTTGAAAATATCTAATATTAGTTTAGCACTTAACTAATATAACTTTCTAAGAGATATGTTTTGATTGCTGGAAAATCAAAAACATATAATCGAAAATCTTATTAAAAGATTCTCAATATTTCGGTTTGGGATCACCTTGAGTATGAAGGAATATCTTTGAAAAATAAAATATAAAAATTATATTCATGTTCAAATTATATCAACATCTGGAATTTTTTTATTTAGCAAACCATGATTCCAAACTCACACAAAACCGTAAAGTAATATGTGAATGTAAAGGATCGATTTTGCTCTTGGGACCAGTTCTACCATGACTCCTGACATAGGTTACGATAGTTTCTACCAAGTCTCCAAGTCTAGTTAGGGATCGGTTATACCATTACTCCCAGCAATAGCTAGGATCGGTTATACTAGCTATCTAAAACAGATTTTGAATCAGGCACTTATACCTTTTATTTTGGATGCATTCTTTTCTTATCATTAACATGATTCTCAATCAAGTGTTTAATATTGGTCATAAACTTTGTACTTGATTTTAGAAAAGAATTACGAGACCAATTTCATTCGACCCTTTTTGAGAGATTATTCTGAACATCTTGATGTACGCTAACTGAATCTTTTATAAGTTTAGCTTTACTTTTCTTATTTCGACTCATGTCTTATAGGTTGGATCGCACAAAACACAGATTGTTAGATCTTTTCGTGTTTGCCTGCTCTAATACCAATTGAAAAGATGAGGGTACCCAAATACACAACAATCTTTTAATTATCCACCTATAAGTCCATCACCGAATGTGATCATCTATGGACAGAGTTGAGACAATACAAAAAATTTGGTTCACACTTCGTGTGATCGTCTATGGATACGAGATCGAGACAATACAACAACAAGATCACTTGTGTTATTGATGATAGACACATTTATGTGTCTATTTTGATCTCAATTATGTGTATTGTTAGTGCTCGATTTTGTACTTATTTGATTATTTTATGTTTTTGTAGGTGTTTTTGGAGAAATAAGCTTTTGCGGCGAAAATTGACTCGAAAAGTGATGTTTGCACTCCCTAGAGAAAGTACTGGTGGCACCCCATAAATGTGTTAAAGGCACCCCGGAGTAGTGTTACTGGCACCCAAAAAGAATCACTAAAATCACCCGAATAATTACTATTTACACCCAGCTGATAATGGCACCCTTACTTTGGATACGGGCTGTCCCTTCCTTTTCATTTCAAAAGAGAAAACTGGCGGGAAAAAGAGGCGTTAACTGCATATGTTTTGATCGGGTTTGGGCGTGTTTGGGATAGATTTAATCGTTGGGTTTAGCTGGGATAAGCCTGTTAGGGATAAACATGCTTAGAATGGATGGTTGGATCAAGTGAATTGGGCCGTATCATCGAGTTTGGAAATAACATGGAAGGAGAAATATTGCTGGAGTATTTGATGTTCCGTGAAGATTATGGGAGAGTTTTTCTCTTGGATGTTGATTGGTTTCGAGTTGTCGTGTTCAAACAGGGATGTTTCACGTAAAAAGGGAAGGAAATCTTTGTTATTCGATTACACGGGGAAGGTGAGGTATTCACGAGACTTTTGGATTTAATTTTGGAAGTAACGTGCTGTTTGGAAGAAGAAATATCCTCTTAAGATTTGGTCCTGTCAACAGAAGAGAAGTTTGGGTTAGAAAAAAGGAATATAATCCGTGTAAGAAAGTAAAGAAGAATCAGAAGAAATATTCATAACTTCCGGCAAAAAAATAAAAATAAAATAAAGCAAAGATTTTGTCGAGATTAAGCCGGCATGTGAGGTATATATAGCCTAGAATTTATGCAGAAAAATTAGTCCAGAGTTTGGGGGATATAGGAGGGCTGAGGAGTGAGAAATAAAGACGAACAACAAGCTTCCTGCTGCTGTTTTCTGCTGGTGCAGGGATGATGAACACGAAGAACATAAGACGCAAAGGAACTGTCGTTCATCAACAGTGACAACGACAATTATCCGAGGGTCGTATTGCAACAGCGACTGCTGCACTTTATTTGTATCGTTCTTTTAACAGTAATTTGCAGCAGTTCAAAAGTGCCGCAATTCCATTTTATCCATTTTCTCTCTTTCTCTTCATTGTAAACACCATTTGAGCTATAAATAATTATTTTGAGCGTGTTTTCATCATGATGAGCTAAACCCCAACATTGGGACTACGGAGGGAGTCGATTTTCATTATATGGTAAATTTAATTTATTCTTTTTATGACTTTTGCATTAATTTAAAATTGAAATATGATTTAAATTAATTAGTTGTCATTTAATTTGATGATGTATGCTTAGCTTAAATGTTTTGATACATCATGCTTAGGATTTACAACTAATCTTTTTAGAATCTACCATGGCAAAATAAGAGTCCATGTTTAAATTTCTTGAGCTAAAACTGTTAAAGAATAACTAATTGAACCTTATGTTATGAAGATCGGCCAAATCCTTAGTTCCAGTACCTCTCACTATTGTTTATATTCTTTGTATATAATTATTTAGTATTTTAAAAACTTTAATCTCTACAAGTCTGAGAGTTTGAACCTCATATATACAACAACTTTAAAATCATATCAATTTTTGGCGCCGCCGACGCGGACTTGTTTTTAGGTTAGGTTTTAGATTTTATTTTAATTTTTAGGTTTATTTTATTTTATTTTATTTTATTTCTTTTGTTAGATTTTACTCTGAATATTTTTGTTTTTGGTGTGCAGGTTTTGCTGGAAACTAAAGGAGGAAAGTTGGACTTGTCTAAAAGAGCAGAAAATCCCAATCTCTTATTATTTTATTATTTTTAATAGATTTTATTTATTTTTGTTAGTTTTTATTTTTGGAACTTTTTTTTATTTTGTTTGCTTTTATTTGTATATATAAAAAAAACACAAAACACGAAAGCACATGTGCACATCATATTGCATCGTCTGGCACCGATTAGTAGGAAAACACATGGTTTAGTAAGGTGAACCCTTTGGGCGTTATCATCCGAAACACCACAAGCCTTAGCCTCGTACCTTTGACCAGTCTCTGACTGTAGGTATATTTTGCTAAAGGTAACCCAAGCCTACCCAAAATAGTCAACCCATCATTTGCATTTGCACGTGCATATAAAAATGTTGAATTGGTATTATAACAGCCAGTACAGTGAATACCCAACTGATTTTCAAAACGGACATTATCCTTATTATGACCATAGTGTGAATAGTGGTTAGGAACGCCCTTTTGAAGAATATGGGTCATACCATGGTGAGACCAATTACTATCCACATGCATACCGGTCATACGAGCAAGATTCTTATATTTCTCCTCAACTAGAAGAGGCATGGAAGATACTTGAGTCAACATGTAAGTTACTTGAGTCGACACATAAGTTAGCGGACACAAATGACTTAGTTATGGACGAAAGAACTTTAACAATGAGTGAACCTTCTTTAGAAGATAACCTCAGGAAGTTAGCTGAGTCAACATGTAAGTTAACTAAGTCAACACGTGAGTTTGCTGAGTCAACACGTAGGTTTGAGTTAGAGACGGAAGAAAGAATTGCTCGAATTACACTGAATTGCCAATACATTGCTTCAAAAATAACCCTTGAAAATGAGGAATTTTTTTATTTACATAATCAAGATGACGAGGTTAGAATTGGAAGCAATACTTTAGATAAGGTTCGACCATCTTCATATTACTATGATGATGAGGATAATACTAATGATGATGAGGATAGTGTTGATGAAGAATTTGAAATATGTAGGCACAGTGATCAGGAATTTGCTACTCCAATTGAGCTTTATAATGATAATGTTACTTCTAGTTCAAATCCAAATAATTTTAATGATTATTCACCTATTCAAAAGGACAAGGATTTGACTAAAGATAACACTTCCTTAGATGATGTAGTATTTCCTTGTGATTACGAAACCAATGATGGTTTAGAGGAACGAGTATATTTTGAGTCTAGCGATTTAGAAAAAATAGACTTAGAAAAAGAATATGAACCCGTTGATATGAGTGAGGATGTACCTAACTTAGAAGAATCAATTGACCATTTTCAGGAATCTGATGACCTAGAAATTAGGGAGATTGTGATTAGTCTATCTAGAGACACTGAAAACTCTAAGTTTGGGGGTGATTATCATTCTCCCTATGCCTTACCGTTGACTCTTAAAAATATCCCTCACTTGGGACTTGACATATATACCTCAACCATTTTAAAAGATTATCTTCATGCACGTTTTCCTGAACCTAGTGATGTCCATAAAGAAGTTCAGTTGTTAGAAACCCATCCTCTGGTTGATGTGGTTTACCCAGGTTATGATACCCAGATTGATTTTGTTTTCCCACCAAATATTTTTCAACCGATTGTGGGTATGTATGAGTTTCAAATGTGTCAGTTATTAAGTTTTGAGACTAAACCTAAGTACTTTAGGAGAATAAAAATGACGCGTTTGATTAAGAATGACCATCACTCTCAATGTGGTCAACTGTGTGAGTCAAATCTGATTGACTTAGAGGATCCTCAATTTTTCAGGTTATTATTATGTACTTCTAAATTTTTCCAGACCGTAGAACCTGATTTTTCGGATCTTACTTATGAGGAAGGGCAACCTATGAAAATATTTTATTTAGACCCCTTTTTTGAACCTGAACCTGAACCACAACTAGATGTAGTTGTCTTAAACAGGAAACTAGGCAAGGGTGTGCTATGTTTATTTTGGTTTGTTGCAGTTTCCTTTTGTTTGTGATAACACTTTTTAATTCAGATGACCCACAGTTGTTCCGGCTATTGCTTTATGATATGAGGTGATTAATTTTTTTCTTATGTCTGGATGAAGACGTTAAATTAGCACTTCTTGGGAGGTAACCCATGCTCATGCAACACGGTAATATCTTTCCTTAACTCTTTTGCTTCAAATGGTAACAGTTTCTCCTTGTTCATGTTTTTAATTTTAGAACATTGAGGACGATGTTAGATTTAAGTTTGGGGGTGGGGAAGAAACTTTTTGTTAGTTGCAATAAATAAACTCCAGAGCCTAGAAATTTATGCTTATTAAGGATGTCACTAACCAATCTATGTGAATGGAAGCATCTTGATTGTAGGAGTTGAGGAACCAATCTGAGTAGATGGAAACATCTAAAGAGTCTATTCATAAAAGCACAGAGCTCAGGTGTTAGAAATAACATGATAGTTTCACCGTATCTCGGAATCATCTTATTACTTATGTTTTTATTTTTTGCACAATTTTTATGTTGATGTCTGCTGGGTTGAAATAGAGTGATTGAGTTACTAAAAAAAACAAAACAAACCAGACCAGACCAATCAAACCAAACCGAATAATTCTCAAAAATAAAATAAATAAATATTAACACTTGGATAGCAATATGTGTGTGTTCTCCCTGTCTCCATCGCCTAAACAAGCGTGGAACGCAGGATCCACGGGAATTACCATGTAATCTGCTGACAAGAAGCATGCGTTTGGATCCAAAAGATCTAATCATGTCGTTAACAAAAAAAAAAAAAAAACGAAAAATTAAAAGTTTAATGTAGTCGACCGCTTGTTCCCTTGTATATGCCAGCTGAGTTGATTTAGATTTAGAATTATCAACCACTGGTTCCCTTGTATATGCCAGTTATGTTGATATTAGTCCAGACCAGTATCTCAATCCATTAGGTCATAGGATTCATCTTGGCAATGACGTCCATTCGCAACCATCTACTTCTATTTCCATTCCGGATATTGATGTTCATAGTGCGACTATCTGAGTAGAGCTCTGTCACTTATATATGAATTTTAGTATGCTTGAGTGCAAACTCATGTACATCAATTGGAATTTCGCATCAGGGTACTTTCTCCTGTAGTCTGAGAGTATGCCAACCAAGGAGATTCTTTAGTGCCTTATGAGGTTCTGCATAGACAGCTAGGGTCTGGAGTAAAGGTTTTGTGGGTGTATCTCTTGTAAACCCTCCCGAGACTATAACTCGGCTACTAGGGCCACTTAGGGGTTTAAAGTCTTGTTGCACACGCTAAGTGCAATCACGATGCCTGCGACAGTGAGTTAGGATTTTATTTTTTATTTTAGATTTCCTCTAGGACTAGCAAATAATAAGTTTGGGGTTATTTGATAGACGCATTTATGTGTCTATTTTGATCTCAATTATGTGTATTGTTAGTGCTCGATTTTGTACTTATTTGATTATTTTATGTTTGTGTAGGTGTTTTTAGAGAAATAAGCTTTTGCGGCGAAAATTGACTCGAAAAGTGATGTTTGCACTCCCTAGAGAAAGTACTGGTGGCACCCCAGAAATGTGTTAAAGGCACCCCGGAGTAGTGTTACTGGCACCCAAGAAGAATCACTAAAAGCACCCGAAGAATTACTATTTACACCCAGCTGATAATGGCACCCTTACTTTGGATACGGGCTGTCCCTTCCTTTTCATTTCAAAAGAGAAAACTTGCGGGAAAAAGAGGCAGTTAACTGCATATGTTTTGATCGGGTTTGGGCGTGTTTGGGATAGATTTAATCGTTGGGTTTAGCTGGGATAAGCCTGTTAGGGATAAACATGCTTAGAATGGATGGTTGGATCAAGTGAATTGGGCCGTATCATCGAGTTTGGAAATAACATGGGAGGAGAAATATTGCCGGAGTATTTGATGTTCCGTGAAGATTATGGGAGAGTTTTTCTCTTGGATGTTGATTGGTTTCGAGTTGTCGTGTTCAAACAGGGATGTTTCACGTAAAAAGGGAAGGAAATCTTTGTTATTCGATTACATGGGGAAGGTGAGGTATTCACGAGACTTTTGGATTTAATTTTGGAAGTAACGTGCTGTTTGGAAGAAGAAATATCCTCTTAAGATTTGGTCCTGTCAACAGAAGAGAAGTTTGGGTTGGAAAAAAGGAATATAATCCGTGTAAGAAAGTAAAGAAGAATCAGAAGAAATATTCATAACTTCCGGCAAAAAAATAAAAATAAAATAAAGCAGAGATTTTGTCGAGATTAAGCCGGCATGTGAGGTATATATAGCCTAGAATTTATGCAGAAAAATTAGTCCAGAGTTTGGGGGATATAGGAGGGCTGAGGAGTGAGAAATCAAGACGAACAACAAGCTTCCCGCTGCTGTTTTCTGCTGGTGCAGGGATGATGAACACGAAGAACATAAGACGCAGAGGAACTGTCGTTCATCAACAGTGACAACGACAATTATCCGAGGGTCGTATTGCAACAACGACTGCTGCACTTTATTTGTATCGTTCTTTTAACAGTAATTTGCAGCAGTTCAAAAGTGTCGCAATTCCATTTTATCCATTTTCTCATCATTGTAAACACCATTTGAGCTATAAATAATTATTTTGAGCGTGTTTTCATCATGATGAGCTAAACCCCAACATTGGGACTACGGAGGGAGTCGATTTTCATCATATGGTAAATTTAATTTATTCTTTTTATGACTTTTGCATTAATTTAAAATTGAAATATGATTTGAATTAATTAGTTGTCATTTAATTTGATGATGTATGCTTAGCTTAAATGTTTTGATACATCATGCTTAGGATTTACAACTAATCTTTTTAGAATCTACCATGGCAAAATAAGAGTCCATGTTTAAATTTCTTGAGCTAAAACTGTTAAAGAATAACTAATTGAACCTTATGTTATGAAGATCGGTCAAATCCTTAGTTCCAGTACCTCTCACCATTGTTTATATTCTTTGTATATAATTATTTAGTATTTTAAAAACTTTAATCTCTACAAGTCCGAGAGTTTAAACCTCATATCTACAATAACTTTAAAATCATATCAATTGACTATGGATACAAGATAGAGATGATACGTCAACAAAGTGTGCACTTTATAATAGGTACGGTATTAAACCGAAACTCTATAGGAACAATATCAAGTGTTACAGAGTTAACGTACGTGTGTAATTTACTTAAATATAATGCGGAAAACAAATTAAATGACACCGCAAGATTTTGTTAACGAGGAACCACAAATGCAGAAAACCCCCGGACCTAGTCCAGTTTTGAATACTCTCAGAATTAAGCCGTTATACAAAATCTAATACCAACTTTGTATAGTGGAGACCAAGCATACCACCCCTATCTACTTAGTTTCGTCAGTATCCCTGCGCTTTCGACTTCTAGAATCACGCACGTGAATAACAAGTCATTTGGATCGTATTAAAAACAGCAAAAGAAGAATCTGTTTGGTAACCACTCTAATCAATCTTGCTAGAAGATATTAATGAGTCGTTGACAAAGGCTCTTATGTTTTATCTAATAAACTCCTTTGTATTGTTAGATCAATGTAAATGTTGAATACCGAAATAATCAAATTATAGATTCGCAATCAGTCAATATAGATCTCAAAGAGAAACTATAAAGCGATGCTAAACCGATTCTAGTTGGATCACAACCGATCAAGGTTTGTGCACTAAATCCACAAGATACCAAAACTAATAAGAATTCGTATTCGTCTTCAAATCTTCTATTGCCTTAAATAACCTGCACAACACCACTTGAAACCTCTTGTGATCAATCACGCATAGAACGGAGTCTGTTAACAATGGATTATCACAAATTATCTTTAGATCTGAAAATGGTTCTAAAGATCCCGTCAAAACTTTGATCTAGTTTGAGTGAGCCTTATATCAGAAGAGAAGGTTCTCAAGAATAAACAAATTAGGTGCAATCAAAGTTTCAACAACCGTTAGTCAATCAAATCTATAATCAAAAACTAATAACACTGCAATTGTCTAGTTTCCCACTAACGGTACTCGTAGAGCTTCTTGATCCCCCAAAAGTCTTTAAACGAGCGGTCGTAAGAGATTTCGCCTAATTAGGGTACTTTCCTCTCCAAATAGACGTCTCCACCAGAAACAACAAGAATGAAGTTTTCCTGGCTCTTAGGATAGTTTGCAAGAAATGCAAACTCAAGTATTTATAGACCAGGGTTGTGTGGACAACAAGGAAATTCTAAAACCGAAAATATTCTCAAGATATGCATTAAAGTACCTAAATTCGGTTTTCCTATTTCCAATTAATGTTAACCAATATTTTCGAAAACTCTCATAAAAAACTTCTATTATTACTCCAGCACATTAACTAATAATATTTTCCAGAGGATATGCTTTAATTGCTGGTAATCAAAACATATATGATGAAAATCATAATTAAATGTTTTTCACTTTTTCAGACCAGGGATCACCTTGAGTATCAAGGAATATGTTTGAACAATAAATGGTAAGAGTTATGTACGTGGTCAAATATGTCGACATCTGGAAGCTTCTCATCTTGACAAACCCAAAACCCTAATTCACACACACCATGAAGAAATATGTGAACCATTGATATTGGTTTTGTAGATGGAACCGATTAAACCATCACCCCAAAGTATGTTGTGACCGGTTATAACATGATTCCCAATATAGGCTATAATCGGTTACACCTTGCTCTACAAAGTATCTTGTTACCGGTTACACCTTGCTTCCCGAGTTAGCTTGTGATCAGTTACACCTTGCTTCCCAAAAGTAGATTGTGATCGATTACAACTAACTTCCTAATTTATCTTGTGACCGGTTATACCTTGGTTCCCAAAGTAACTTGTGACCGGTTACAACTTGCATTCCAATATAGCCTGTGATCGGTTACACCTTGATTTCCAATGTAGCTCATGACCGATTACAGCTAGCTATATTATATAGGCTATGACCAGTTATACCTTAAGTCTCAACAAAGCTAAGATAGGTTCTACCATAGTCATCTTCCATTGGTCATCCAAAAGATATTCAATGAATAACAAGACCAGTCATGGTTTCCCTTTCGATTATGAAAACAAGTTCATACATCTACTTCCTTAAACTAATGTAAAGATACATATTTTTCTAGAATAAAATCATACTTATATAATGCACACATAATCAAATAACTATATAAATAAATTATGTTGATGTCGTAATTACAAATTCCAAAAGATAAGCGTTTATACTTCGTTATATGTTTTCCTTGATACTTTGATCATACTGTTATGACCAAGTCTCATCACTAGAGTATTATATACAATATATATGACTTCGCATGTTATGTTTTCAATATAGCACGACTTGAAAGATACGTTAGGAATTGAAAAAAGATGAAGTCAATATTACTAACCTCAAGTGGAAGGATGATGTCGTCGTTGTAGTCGTTACTTCTTTTCATTCTTCAGGTCTTCGGAGTAATACTTATACGTCTCAACATTCCTAAACTTTCTAGTCTAACCTAAACGAAGTTGACTCTAGTATTTAATCAAGCGACTCTAGATGAGTTTTGATACTAAAACATGACAACCAAACTTGACATACCAACGCTTGGTGGGTTCAACCGAGCTATGCTCTAACAAGTCTACAAATATATATTGCAAATGGCTATAACATTTACTGCAAACAACACAAGGAGAAATTAGTCTTCATTGCATGGTAACAACAATTTCTTGTTTGCAATATATTTTTATTAAACCTCAAGGGGTTTTTGAGTTCACCCCCCTAAACGACTTAGTAATGTGGCGCCCCCCCCCCCCCTCAATTTTTAATACTAGTAACTTACTACCCTAAATTTTAATTTCTACAAAAAAAGTCCTTAGACTAGGTGTGTGGCTCATTCATGCGGGCGTTTGAACCTTAAAATATCAATTTTATCCTCATATATACTATCTTCCGAATCTCTTTAACCTAAAAACATAAAAGGCAAACCAATATTTATCTAACCAAATTAACAATCGAGAGAAATTGATCATAGAAAGGTGAAATATATATGAAAGACAGAAGGATTGGTCAAACCCAATTATTGTCATGACTTTTTATTCCTTTTTCCAATTTTAGAATACTTGATTAAGTTTTCCATTTTTCCAATTCAACTTGGATCAACGAGTAGTTATTATATATCACAAAATCATTCAAACCACTGTTTTTGTTTGAAACTTGAGCCTTGTAGTACTTGATTAAGTTTTAAATCCACCAAATTTTTTTCTATCACAAACACAGTTTGAAAGTTTTCATTATCTATCAATTGTATATGATGGAGAAGAACAATCAAAGTTAATTAAGAATAACTTGGACGAAGGTTAACAGTTTGACAAATCCGTATTAGAAAACATGAGCCATAATTTGTTGAGTGTTGACCGTAAATGAAAGACTATATGATATGATACGTGAGGGTAAAATAAGAATTTCTATATGAATTACACACAGATGGATTGCACACACACAGTCTAAGGACATTTTTGGAAAAAATCAAAATTTAGGGGGGTAAGTTACTAGTATTAACAACTAAGGGGGGAAAGCTACATTACTAATTCGTTTAGGGGAGTAAACTCAAAAACCCCAAACCTCAAAACCATGCATTACCAAATGATAATGACACAAAATAGGTCGTGAACAACTATCAGAAAATTATGACCATATTCAACTTAGCAACTATGCATTCAGTTATCACAAACAATGCATGTATATGAGAATATTTGTGTGTACTTGTTGCGACATTGAATGTTACTATATTCATTGATAAAAACGAATTTGATAGATAATTAATAACTCAAAGGTGATTTACAAAGTGTATGGACCAAGATTTGAAAATTTGTTCCATTGCACCTTTTAGGTTTGCAAATTCACATAGTAGGTTCGTGAACTCAAATGAGTTTCCGTGTTTAGAAACTTCAAAATCTCATTAGATTCACAAACTCACAAAAGTATTTTCACTGACTCAAAGTGGTATTGGATTTCAGGAACTTTCAAAATCAATATAGGTATCCAAACTCAAAAAACCGCTTTAAGTTCGCGACCTCAAATGAAGTTTATAGTTCGGAAGATCCGGATTTAGTAGGTCACGAGTCACAAATTAGGTTCGTGAACTCAAATGCACAAGGTCTCACGAATTTTACTCACTTTGTTCGTTGTTTCAAAAAGCTTCAAGTCAAGACTCGAAATCAAAATCTCACTAGATATTTACCAATAACTTATATGTAATATGACCTTCTTTATATATGATCATCTACTACAATCCTTGACTATGCTACGATAAATATATATGTATATATATATATATATATATATATTCAAATTGATGTTTTCGTGTAATCTTCAATCTTCAAGAGTAAGTAACTTGAAAGTTCCTAAGACTCTAATACCAATACTAATCCAAACAGATGCTGACTTTAGTAGTCTAAAATACAAAAAGAAAAAAATTGGTATCTTAATTTGACAGTAGACTTGATACACCAATATCTGTGGGTTCAACCGAGATTTCTCTAGCAATTAGTTAATTGCACTTAGATACAACACATGTGATATCACATATATATTCTCAAATACGAGTTGTGCAACTGGTGTAAAAAAAGACCTATATGTTATAGGGCCTATGGCCCATGGATGTGCGGTCCATATACATGACTAGGGTTTTCACTATCTTGTATATAAAGGATATTATACATGTAATCCTACTTATCTTATCAGTAAGAAAACTCTGCCTCTTTCTCTACCATTTTTCACTTGTTATACTACAAAACGTTATCAGCACGACTGCGTCCAGATCTTAAAAAATAAAATAAAAAATAAAAATAAAATTATATATATATATATATATATATATATTAAAAGAAAGAATAAATAATACTAATAATAATTGTCTGTTTAATGTTTATTTATGTGCACATAGGACTGACTGTCCGTTTTATTTTATTTTTTTGTTCTTACTTGCTGTGGTGATGGTTGATGTGCATGACTGCCCGTTTCATTTTGTAACATTTCACATGCTATGGTGTTTATAAATGTACCAACCATTAACATCATCCTATGCTACCTTATTCACATGCTTGTATTTTGTATTTTAATTTGTCTGTTTTTGCTAAAAATTAATCATATGATTTGTCCTATATAGCTTGTCTTATGCAATTTGATTTGTATTTCCATTTGTGTACTTTGTCTGCCATATTTGATTGAGTAGATTTTTGATCCATGAATACTAAATAAATTAATATATAAATATATGTATTATATTAACCTATATTTTAACAACACCGTGCTTTGTTTGATGTGTTCACATGCTATTTTGTCAGATCTATGTATTTTGGTGTACTACCCTAGTTGATTGTGACCCATCCATGTACTTGCCAACAAATTTTCTTTGAATCAATGATAACATCTGTTTTCATTTTACTATTAATATAATTTATGTATCAAAAATTATATACTAATGCGTGATTGTGATTGCAAATGTTTTATTATATTCTATTCCTTGATTGATTATGACATGAATGTCTTCTTTTATATGGGTTGTGTACAAATCTTACTGCATGTCCCTTTATTTTTCTTTTCATTTTCCCTTTGTATGCATTAAATGACTTTATTGCTTTTGGAAATAAATAATGAAATAATTGATTTTATTTTTAGAGCTATGTAACGTATGGTACACCACACCATATCCTGCATTTTGCAACATATCAAATTCAGGGGTGTGCAACGGATATTGACATTGCACACGCGTGCAACACCAATATCCATTACACACCCGAAAATACGTTGCCCAAAATCAATAATATTAGTTTGGTTAAATGAAATTAATGGAGCAACGTTTGTGAAATGCTTAAAAACGTTGTGCATCATTGGAAATTATGTAATATCAGACATTTATATGGGCTTTTATTAGTCTTTTTTATTTAATCTAAGATTCTTTTATTATTTATTTTCAGAAAAATCTTAAAATTAGGTCTTTTCGCCTCTCAATTTTTTCACCAAAATCATCCTCCCTCTCATTTCTTTCACCAAACACCAAATATTTTCAGACTCCTTTATTACTCTCTCTCTCTCTCTTATTTTCACCAAAACTTCCATCTCCGTTTTTTACTCCATCTCTTATCTTCGCAGAACCAAAACCCCCGTGACCAAAACCCTTCTCTCAGAATCAAAACCCTTCTCTCAGAATCAAACCCAAATCTCTTTAGCTTTCCTAACCAAATCAAAACCTGAATTTCAGTAATCAAAACCTAGAAATCTCGATCTATTCTCTAGAATCTTAAAAAATTCCTAAACCTAGAATCCAAAATCAATTTTGTTCCTGAAATCCAAATTCAATTCATCTGGTAGTTGATTATCATCAGGTATAAACCATTATTTGCTACTACTGTTGTTTAATTTTGTTTTTGTTGGTTATCTTTTGATTTATTTTTTGACCTAACTCTGTGAAGTTCGATATTTTGGTGTTCTTTTTTTACATTGTGTAATTTTAAAGCATGGGTGTATTTAGATTTCGGTTTAATATGTCTATTGAAGTTGTTTTGGTGTTTTGAAGTTAGGGGTTTTACTTTGGAGTCTTGCTGTATATATATACATTTTTTTTTATATTTTGTATCATGTAGAATTTCAACACATTTAATTTTATTATAATGGTGTCATTGAATGTTTATGCTGATTTGTGAGCTATTTTTAGGGTTAAATTGCTTTTTTTTTTTTAGTTATCAATCTCTCGTTGCTTGATTTCAAATGTCACTTGTTTGGTTTGTTACTGCTGGATGTAGTCTCAATTCTGTATCGACATGGTTAATTTCTTAGTTGTTTATGAATTTGATACTTCCGTTTGGGATATCATTTGTCAGTGTATGTTGTAGATTCGATTTAGCTCTGTTGTGCCTTATATAGATTGCAAAAAGGAACTTTGTTATTGGTGGTTGAGTTTAACTATGTGCGGATTTGCTGTATCAAACAATAAGTTGCCTCTTTTCGTGATGCCTTAGGGTATGGGGTCACTCTTAAATACCGTATCAAGATCAAATCAAAACTAGTAAGCAGATAAAAAACTTCAGTTCAGTTGCAGTAACCTTAGTAAGAGCTAATTCAACAGTTTCGATCTTTGCTAAATAAAAAAATGATGCTTGTTTCTTGACCGACATTCAACGACACTGTTTTTGATCTTAACAAGAACTCTTTCTTCAGCAGCACTGTACTTTTTGAATTATCAAGGTCCGTAATGGTGGATGATTTCTGTAGATGGGCCTGCTTACTTGATAAGTATACGTAATATTAAATCTTTTTTGGAGAAGCTGTGATCAAGTATGAGCAAGAAGCTCCTGGGCTATTGCTTTGCACAGTTAGTGATATGAAATGTGCTGTAGATTATCTGAATTTTTGCAACTTAAGTTTACAGTTTTTACTTGGCCCTTTTGTTTATCCCGACTTCTATATAGCATGTTAGCTGTATTTATGCTTGTTTTATTTTCTCCAAAATGAAAAATACGGCTTTACCAGTCACTTGCCTTTTATATACTGAAAATCGAGAGAGGTGCTTGTTTGACAACTTATCTTTTCTTTGCTGGAAAACTTTCATGCTTCCACTTGGTAAATTGTTGAGGAACTTGGCAGACTAACTTAAAGCTACATGAGCATTCTCTACGGTACAGATTTCTTCCATGGATTGGTAGTTCCTTGATGCTTAGCCACTATGTTTGTGTCCATGGAAAACTTTAATAGATAAGCAAACATTTATCTTATTACTTGCATAAATGAGGGCCTGGTCCCCTCAACTGAAGTGGACTCCTCATTTTTTTGGATACATTTGACCTTGCCATCCATCTTATGACTGCTTTATAGTTTAACTAATCACGTTTTCTAAGAAATTGAATTTTCTGCACTTGATTATTCAGTTTTATTATGCAGTAAACTAGTAAGCCTTGGGCATAATTTTAGTAGATTAACTACTTATTCATTCTAATTCTTCTATTACTTACATAAATAATCAAAGGCATCTGTATGCATGTAGTTATGTCAGTTTAGATCTGTATCTTCTTTAAAGTTGGTCTTACATATTTAATTCCTTTTGAAATTAGATTTATAATCAGGAATCCATTCGGCGTGTCTCGGAAGACTCCCAAAGTGATGAGTTGATCTTTGCTGCCAAGCAAGTCGAAACCTGGGCTCGCTGAAATATATGTGGGTGCAGCTCGAAATAAGTACATATATATACATTGGACATTCCCTCCCTTTGGTTGGGGAGAATTGACAAAGAGGGCATCAAGTAATGACAAATGTTTATTGCAAATTTTTGCGTTTCTTCTTGTCTATATTCATACATATTCGTTCAATTTGTAATCATAATAATTTCACCTATTTGTATTAGACAATGAGATGTAGAACCTGCCTTCAGTGGACTGCCATATTCCTTAATGAATTGAACTTTAGAATCTGATAACCACATACGTCATTTTCTTGGTGTGTCTTCACTTAAACCTTGCTGTCTATGAGCTCTATCATTGCATATCAAAAGACATGTATTAGGCAGATAAGTGCAAACGAGATGAATGCTGCATTAAGTATCAGAATTACAGGGGAACCGAATCAATTTTTCTCTCTAAATTACGAAAATTTAATACTTCTTAATGCTGACATGCTGTATGTTTTCCTCCTGAACATGTCTTTTTGGCTTTCGGCAACTGTCATGGACTGCGAAAAGTAACACGATGCAGGGGAAGGGTTGTATATTTTTCACTGATTCCCAAATCGATCCTATAACCCAACACAATGAGCAAGATTGCTGCCAACAGATAAATTCTTCATTTTGTGGGTATCCAAATACAACGATGAGTTGGCCATGAAGTTGTCACACAACAACCAAGAGATATTCCTGCCTTATTCAGAAATTCCATCAGGGTATGTCACTGCGTCTAAAATGTTTAGACCACTTTTACTACCCTACCACCTTGGTATTGTTATCTGATTTCTGGATTTTCCTAATGCAGTAATTTGGTGCATGAAGCTATCTATCGAGGTTGCAAAGAGCAGTTCCACATGTTCTGGACTTTCTGTGGTCATGGATATCATCTTCAGGTAATTATGTTTTGAATTCAAGGAACCTAGTTTTTTTGTTTTCAATAAACTATGCCCAGTTGCTGTTCCCCACACTATGCTTCAAAGTTGGACCTTCCATGACCATATTATTGATTTGCATAGCTGCATAGGATCTTAGACGTCATGTTCAGAGTGAAAAAAAAAGCATCCATTTAATTTTCTGGTTTAGAACTTTTATAATCCTACATAAACCATGTCTTCTTCCCTAAAATAACTGCATCTTTGTCTTTGAAACTTTAAGGTGTCTGTCTTCTTTATGTATCAATTCTGTTTCCAGGCGTCATGGTGATCCTCAGATAATTTGCTTTGGTGCACATTTAGAGCTTGTTCTTAGATATGTGTTGGCTGGTGAAATGAGTGATACTTGCAGACAGAAGCTTAGGACTATTGGTGACATCATTCTCCAGATGTGAGTATTCATGGGTAGCCAGTTTGGGTAGCCCTTCAGTCATTTATAAGGAAGTTTAAAACAATTCTGCAGCTAATTTGCTATCGATTTGAATACCAAAATTCAAACACTGATGCTAGCCAATTTGGGAATAGAACTTTATGAGGTTGATCATCCATCTGAAAATTTTATTGTATGATCAGATCATCATTTTCTGTAGGCATCCCTCTTTGCCATGTCTCACCAACAGCTACTAATAGTTGGTTAATTACTCATACAGTAAGCTAACTTTGATTTTCTTGATGTTTAGGAAATAAAGTTCGATCCTGGTGTTATGTGTGAACACATTGACAAGAAACTCACTTTCCGAACTAGCCAGGTATATACGTGAATGTTCGGTATCTTTAGTTTTAATTTGCGTTCTTTGTGATGATTGACCTTCAAATGACATTCTTTGCAGCTCGAAGATGGTGATAGTATATGTTTTCAGAAATCTCCTTCTACGGAACCTGAACAACGGCATCGTTATCCTTATGTTCCTTCATTTTTGGAGTATGTTCACAATTGACAGGTATGGTTCTGAATGGACATGTGCATGTAGTAGTGAAGTTAGTGTTAGTTTGACGTTTAATGAATTGATGTCATATATCAGTATTACGCAGTTCAGATTTAGCCAATACCTCTTTGTCCTTTGTTACAGTTTGTTCATTTCCCGTCATTGGAGAAGCCTAAGGAGGAGGATTTCTGTCTTGAGCTGTATGTTTACTTTACCTTTTTATTCTGGCTCCCATTATATAAAATTTGGAGTCTCTTTATGGTAATCTTTTTTTTTTTTTTTTTGCGAAATTTTAACCCATTCTGTCTAACTTTTGAAGGTCAAAAACTTTCACTTATGAAAATTTTAACCCATTCATTTTGGAGGATCCATTCAAAATCAGGCTCACATCACATAGATGTTACTCTCAGCAACCTAAACCGCAACCTATCATGTATAGGAGAGTTGATAGTTTGTCAGATATGTTGGTTCACTACAATCAGGTAGGTCATCTCCCAGATCTTGCTTGCAGAACCATGTTGCACTGCTTTTGTTTTTGCTGCAAACAGTGTAATATGTGTGTAAAGTTTGCTGATGGATATTTTCTTTTCCAGACTTCTGATATACTGTATTTTGAAGTACTGGATATTCCTTTACCGGAATTGCAAGGCTTGAAAACTCTGAAGGTTACTTTTCATCATGCAACAAAGGAATAAGTGAGTATACAGATAGTTGGACTAAAATATAAATTTTGTAAGACATGTTTTTGAACTCTTAATTGAATTTTACCTCTTTTCAGGCCTCAACTTAAATTTTAGACAAACATTGTTTACGAAGTAAGTTTTCTGTTGAGATTTCTTTTGATTTCATATGTTCTCAACCATAAATTGAATTGAAGTGTCAACATTTTGGTTTTGTCAATAAACTATGAGGCTTCTGTATCAACTTCAGTTGGATTATAATTCTGTCTTGTACCCTGCAGGATTGATTTTAATGCTCTTCCACCATTGGTACTTCTCTTTATACAGTATATGTAAACAACTAAATGTATTCTTATGAACTACCTTTCATATTTTCAATTTCAGAAACTTGGATTCTTGACCAAAGTTGATATTTATCTTTGAATCAACCAAATAATTGTATGGTTTATTATAGTTCATCTGTTACATGCTTCAACTTGAGGAATTCATATGATTTATATATCTATTACAAGCTGATATATGCGAATATATCTTGATGGATTGTGATGACCAACCATATGTTCATATGAAAAGTTGGGTCTTCTAGTTGATCTACAATTAATGGTATATTCAGGTGCAGAATATATATCCGGGTGCAGAAATCTGCCGGAATTTATTTATTTTTACCTGTAAATAGTTTTGCAACGTATATAAGCGTAGGAAATAAAACGTTGCTACGATTTGCTACTATGAGCAACGATATAAAAGTTTCCAAACAAAAAATATGTTGGTAGCTTTTTTCAGTGGGACCCATCAAACCGTTTTTCTAATCCAATAAACGTTGCGCAAATTAGAGTGATGCGTTTCCTAAATAAATGTCATGCGTTGCTCAAATTCAAGAATCCGTTGCTAAAATAACAAAATAAAACGTTGCTGAACAGGTTGAGCAACGGATATAAACGTTTCTCAAATTAATTTGTACAACGTATTTTGGCGTTGCACACAAATTTGCTTCGGCATATTAGCAACTGATATTTGTGTTGCTTAAATTCATTGCAACGTGTATATCCGTTCCAAATCGGCTGTTTTGGTGTAGTGGTACTAGGGATTAACCCGTGCGTCATACACCCATACTCACAGTTACCCATGGCCAATATTGTCACCTAAAAAGACCCTCATTGACCATGTTATCATTAGAATATCAAAAGAAGTGCACGACCATATTTTTCGTTTTCCATTTTAACCTGTTACACCCCTTCGCACAGTTAATAAGGGGCACATGCTTAATGCTAATAGTCCATTCTTTATCTTTTTCACTTTCTAATAATTCATTCTTTTCTCCTCTCCCCAGTATTTATTTGTAAATTGAGGTATCAGTGAACATCAAAATTTGTTTGAACTCCCAGTTTACTTGGATGTAGCGCTCGCTGAACAGGTGTTCTAAGTGCCATCTCATTATAACATGATTTGCAAAGGGCCAGTAAAATAACAGGTTACAGGTTCCAACAATACAGAGGTTTCGCTGTGGGGAAATACTGGGTCACATTTTTGGGCCGAGGGGGTAGTTTTTTTTTTTTTGGATTGGCAAGGGGGTAACTTTTTCGAAAGAAAAATAAAATTTCTGCAAAACTCCATCTTAAGTGGAAGTATTCTGGAAAATTATCCTCCATGGGTGGGACAATTTTTTTTTGGAAATGTTGAATTTCTCCCTACTTGAAAGAAAGATTAAAACACACAGTTTAACGCAAAAATTGACTTGAACCAAATTGTAGTACATTCATCACCTACTTGGAAGAAAGATTAAAACACACAGTTTAGCTAATACTTGATATATTAGCTAAGCTAGTTAGAGTTTCCTGTTTTAGTAGTGTTTGGATATCAACTTTCGTAATTAGTTAACACAACATACTGCATTTTATTAAAAAACTTCAGTGGACTCAATACATGCACCACAAACTACAGGTAACCCATACTACAAACAACACAAAGGTAGGTGATTCTGAAACATTTTGATAGGAACATAAGAATAAAAAAGCTTGAAATGTACATAGGGAACATAATACAAATTGGAGGTGGATTCAACCAGAGGTGGTTCATACTTCATACAATGAGGGATTTTGAGGGTGAGTAAGATAGATATTTTAGGAACTACATTCTTTTAGCTCCATAGATCCTATAAAAAAGTTAACCGTATTTTCATTCTTAACGACAATGACGTCTAATAAAACTGAAGTAAAAATACCCAAATAAAGAACATATTGGAACCCTACCCACATCCATGAAACCAATACTACCAAGAAAAAAACTACAACAAAAATATATCAAAAGACTTGATTAATTTTTATTTTTTTTGGTTGTTTAACACTTGGTGTTCCCAAATTGATAGAGAGGTATTATTGAACCAAACCTAAAATATAAAAAGGTAAACAGACCGACATGAACTTGAAGAAGTTTGAATCTCAATTAGCTTACCATATTAGGTACCCCAAGAGACTTAATCACCAATGGTGTAAGACAGACTCTCACTTGCGATGAAAATCTTTTCACTCTCTTGCTCTAGCAAAACCAATATTTCAGGAATAACCCAAATAAGATAGGTCTGTCAAGACGAAACCAAAATGGTATATCAATAAATGGTATCTCCACTTAAGTCTAAACAAATAGAAAGAAGAAATGGATACTTGAGAAAATCATACTTTTCTAGACCCAAATGTTCTGAATAGATTGAAACCCAAATTTCAGTCATAAGATTATTGTAATCAATTTGGCAAGTTTTGCAAATGTGTACTTTAGTTAAAATACAAAAACAAAAAAAATTGAGGAAAATTATAAAAGCCCTAAAAATCACACACTAAGCAATGGAAACAGAAAGGGTTCCCACATATTCTTACCTTAGAGCACTTATCATGAATGTAGGTTTTGGTAGAAGGGGGCTGAGAGAACAGAGAGAGTAGAAAGGAGATCAAAGTTTTCCAATCCTAGGGTTTGAGCGGAAGCTTTTTTCATTTCCCTCATCTCTTTCTATCGCTCCCCAGTCCCTGGTTTTTGTTTGTCCAAAATGAGGCGCTAGTGGGAAATGAGTAACGAAGAGACGAAGGAAAAAGAAACAAAGACTCGAGCGTTATCTTTCTGAACCGTCCACTATCACATTTTGATCTGGTTGAACCGTAGGTAAAGTTGTGTTTTGTGGGAGTATCGGCAATATCTACAGAAAATATAAGACGTATTTGGGGGTAAATCTAAATAATAGCTAGAGATTATGCATTGTGATGATTGTAAACTCTTTTAGATGCCAATCAAGCAATGGTACAACTAGCTTGGACTCCTCATCAATACAGTTAAATTTTAAAGAATTGCAAATTTTGTACGTACCCCTGGAGTTAGTAGCAGACTTGGAACCCTCATTAACACCCTTCGGCTTGAAGATAAAACAAATTCTTTTGGCTTAAAGAGTAAAACATCATCATGCTTTCATTGACATTGTGCAATATTTATAGAGATCAGTGAAAGACTGATTAAACTGGAAATGTATTGATAAAAGAATAGAGTGCGACTACCTGCACATGAAACCTGTGCAGTTTACAAACCTTAAGAAATAACTCATAATCTGGTAAACAATAGAGCGTCGGTACCTGCACATCGAGAGAAAGAAAGAAAATCAATAGTATGCGAACGCAGTCACACTAAGTTACCACATCAAAGGGAGGCAAAACCATAAAACACATATTTTCAAAGAAAAAACTTTAAAAAAAAAATAGATAAATAAATTCCAAGAAAGGCAAAATAGCAAAATTATAAAAGGATCACTATATAAAAACAAATCAAAATATGTAAGTCATGGTATGTCAAGAGACTAACTTACTCACCAATCACTGAAACGTTCAACCCCATCTCCTTGATTAGCAGAAATAATGGTGTTGTTAATTCACTGTTTTTGAGTTCATAACGATGAAGTAATGCTGCAAAAGTTCATAATTTCTATTCGGGCTAAATACTGCGTAAATCGTGTAGTTGTGCAGATTATTAGGGATAAATAAACAACTAAAATATCAAATGGGATCGAAATGCTAAAGAGATCTACTTACATGGTGGGAACTGCTTCCGAAGAGTCTATAAAATCGAACCTCCATTTGCAAAAATCATAGTTATAGCAAACCGCATTTGACATGGAATTTCGCTATAAGAGAATATACAATTAGGTAGACCAACTCATGTCGTACACAGGAGTCATCTCGCTTATCACTTGGTCATGTATCCCTCGATAGAATCCACCTAATTCAATAGGTGAAAAATCAAAGTTAGAAATAGGTAAAAAATGGATATGGTATGCATGCAATTCAATAGTTTGTTTCTGTTGCGATCTATATGTCAAACCACAAATATTCTTTGGACCTGCAACTTAATATAAAACCACTGAATTAAGGAGCTCAACATCCTACTCAGAGCCGAAAACAGATTATCAACTTACACGGACAAAATGCATCAAAATCAAATAACTCGCTTTTGGCAAGGAGTGGAAGAAAGTAAAGCTAAATGCCACCTCAATTTGATTCTTTCGTACAATGAAATTCACAGCTAGAATAGTACACCGATAATTAAGACTACGAATTGTGGACGAAATATTAAATAATGCTTAAGTAATCGCTATCAACTTCCAAGGAGTGAGTGCATCAAAACAATATACATAAATCTGGACTGCACTCATATGCCTACACGCAAAAGTTCCTCAAATTCCCAATGCTTACTCGTAAAAGTATTATAATAGGCTTTATTTTTCACGTCGGCAGAAAATATGAGTTTGGAAGTCATCTCTGCCATTGAAGATATCCAAACTAATTGAAAGTTTGGTCTTAATTACTGAGGACTCAAAGCTTATAATTCCCTACACAGGGTTAAAAATTCAGCTGGGCAACCTTTGAAGACTTATGAACTAACCTTTACACAATTTTAGAAGACTAACTGGCCTTGTTTCTAACAAATCTACCTAATATAATCTCTAGTGAGGTCAGTGTGATACATTTGCTTTAGGATCTACATGACTTTTCCACTTTCTTGTGTCGATTAATGGTTTTGTGCGCAAACAAAATGTCTAAGATGAGTCAAGCAGATCCTTCATTTAAAGGTAAGGATCAGTTTTTTTCAGCTTGAACATTATGGAGCCCTCCCAACGTATCAACTGTTTTCTTTTTACATTTCCACACATAAATATTAAGAATAAACCTAACAAGATAGAAATGAACAACAATCCATTTAGCACAATCAATTCCTTCTTGAGATGATAAGTCGATTTGAAGCCAAATATGTGATAAAGATGATTTTACGGAGACTTCTTATATGTGATAAAGATGATTCTACGGAGACTTCTTCTCGGGAGAGGATGACGACAACTAAAACGTTAGCATTCAGAAAAAGAAATTAGCATATGTTCATTCATGAGCAGAAGAAAAGGAATTCAGGCGTTTCATTATCATGGGTGCATTCTTAAATCTCTGAAAAGCATTGCTAGGGTGCTAAATTTCTTTCCTCTTTGAAAAATTTCAAAAATAACCCATCAAAACAATCACAGTCAGTTACAGAAACCTTAAGTAAAATCAAAACTAAATCGAAAGTAACTTTAAATATGA
Source organism: Papaver atlanticum (assembly GCA_023531105.1). Taxonomy (NCBI): domain Eukaryota; kingdom Viridiplantae; phylum Streptophyta; class Magnoliopsida; order Ranunculales; family Papaveraceae; genus Papaver; species Papaver atlanticum. The sequence goes on along the minus strand of JAJJMB010000948.1, from coordinate 9,554,834 downwards.
GAGTTTGTATAGAAAAATCAACAACTTACCCAAACAAAATACGTCAGTCACCTTGAATTCCAATCGAATTCATCTTTTTCACCCTCATCCAACCCTAGTTCCACTTCTTCCTTATATTAAAACCCTAGCAGAACACTCTTCGTCTTCACCTTCTAATCTTAGCAAAAAGTATGGGTCTGGTTTCTACAACAATCGAGAAACCAACCTTCAAATCAGTTTCTAAAAATGAGGAAGCGAGAGAGAATCGAGAACTTTCAAGAAAAATAAATAAATCCGGAACATCAATATGAGCATTTCTCAAACGAAAGAATTAATGCACACTTAAATGAATTTAATGCCGTAGGATTCACCACAGTTGTAGATTTATCATTCCCAAGGACAAATCCTGACCACTTTTTACATAGGTAAAGTTATCCAAACTGTGCTATGTATTCTAGACTATTCTCTTTATAATTGTTTGTAACATATGTCTTCATTTTTTGTACGTTCTTTCCTTTATTCAAGATTATTAATATTATAATATAGTGGTATTATTCTCTTTATATATATATATATATACTATTGAAAAAGCGTGGTACAACAACCTCACCCAATATTTCGTTGAGCAATCTGTATGGACTAACTCCAATATACTTTCAAGAAAATCAACTAGACAGTCAGACTCAATCTTAATAAAAAAGTATATCAAAGAGTTATATCTCAATTTCTCGATTCAATCCGCAATCAAACAAATAGGAATTTGCGAGCCTGATTGAATACAAGAGAAATAACTTGAACGGTACCAAAGACCAATGTTCAAGGATCAATCAATTTCAATCAACAACCAAAGGTTGGATTCACCAATTGATCGATTCAACGCACAACCTGTGATATTTCAATTATATAACAAAATATAATGCGGAAAAGAAATAACACAGACACCAGAAGTTTTGTTAACGAGGAAACCTCAAATGCAGAAAAATTCCGGGACCTAGTCTAGATTTGAACACCACACTCTATTAAGCCGCTACAGACACTAGCCTACTACAAAGCTAACTTCTGTCTGGACTGTAGTTGAACCCTAATCAATCTCACACTGATTCAAGGTACAGTTGCGTTCCTTACGTCTCTGATCCCAGCAGGATACTACGCACTTGATTCCCTTAGCTGATCTCACCCACAACTAAGAGTTGCTACGACCAAAAGTCGAAGACTTGATAAACAAATCTGTCTCACATAGAAAAGTCTAATGAATAGATAAATCTGTCTCCCACAGATATACCTACGAGTTTTTGTTCCGTCTTTTGATAAATCAAGGTGAACATGAACCAATTGATAACCCGGACTTATATTCCCGAAGAACATCAATCACCAAACAATAATCTTAATCGATTAACGAAACAAGATATTGTGGAATCACAAACGATGAGACGAAGGTGTTTGTGACTACTTTTCTATCTTTCCTATCGGAGATATAAATCTCAAGCCAATCTTACGATTGTACTCAATCACGATAGAAAACAGCAAGATCAGATCATGCAACTACAGAGAAAATAGTTGGGTCTTGCTTCACAATCCCAATGAAGTCTTTAATTCGTTAACCTACAGGGTTTAGTGAAAAACCTAAGGTTAAGGGAGAATCGACACTAGCTTATGCAACTAAGATCAGATCACGCAACTACAGAGAAAATAGTTGGGTCTTGCTTCACAATCCCAATGAAGTCTTTAATTCGTTAACCTACAGGGTTTAGTGAAAAACCTAAGGTTAAAGGAGAATCGACTCTAGCTTATGCAACTAGTATCACACAGGAGGTGTGGGGATTAGGTTTCCCAGTTGCTATAGTTCTCCTTTATATAGATTTCAAATCAGGGTTTGCAATCTAAGTTACCTTGGTAACAAAGCATTCAATATTCACCGTTAGATGAAAACCTGATTAGATTCAAGCTAATATCTTTCAACCATTAGATCGAACTTAGCTTGTTATACACAAATGAAATGTACCTTCATTTAGGTTTGGGTAACCGTACGTTAACGTGTACACCTAGTTGGTTCAACAATAGTTAACAAATGGTTACCCATATGAGCACTTTCATATCAACCTTATTCATCTTCACCATAACTAGTTCAAGTGACTCAAATGAACTAGTTAGAGAGTTGTTCAATTGCTTAGATCTCATAGAAGTATACAAGACACAATTGAAGCAAAATCGATTTTGATTCATTTGAATCAATTCATGAACATTATAACCACGATTTGCAAAGATTGCATTCCTTATTATATAAATGTTTTAGTTCATGAACAAACCGATTTTAGAAAGTAACCTTCTTAGGTATGCAAACGGGTACGCATACTTAAGTGACCGGATTGAGTTTGTTTTCACTTACAAACTCCAGCAGAAATTCACGGACGTGAACTTTCCGTCAGTATGCATACGGGTACGCATACTTACCCGGATTTCCAACAACCGCCAGTACGCGTACGGGTATGCATACTTTAGGTTCCCGGTTTCGGACTTTTACATAAATGTGAGAACACACTATGTTTATGTTAGAGCACTGCTCGGTCGAACTCGCAAGCGTTGCTATCTCAAGCTTGTTGTCAAGTTTAGTTGCCAAAACTATAAGTCTTGATTTCTAGTCTACTTATAGCTAAGTCTTGGACTAGGATAGAAAGTGTAGTTGAGCTCTAGACTCCACGGCGTTCATCATACAAAAACGAAGAACTACTCAAGGAACTGGTGGAACTTCATCGACAAAAAGGTATGTGGAGACTTGAACTTATCTATATCTCAAAAAGTCTATCTACTCTATCTCCTATCTTGAGACAAAAGTCGTATTACTATATAGACTTCGATTATACACATTTGCTATTTCAAGTCGAGTTTATCTCGCTCTCGAAATATGTGTTGGTAAGCTTTCTCTTTGGCCAAGTTCATCTTTACTCGTGACGAAAGTCATGTTGATTATTTCAATATCTTGAAAATTGCTTTGATGAAAAATAGTGTGTGAATAACCTCTATTTAACAACCTCTAAGAATGTCTTAATGATTGAAATAAAGAGTTTAGATTATGTAACCATCTTTGTATATAAGCATATATAGTGTGTTCGCACATTAGTGTATAAGTCAAAAACCGGGAACCAAATGCATGCATACTTGTGTGTATACAAAATGGTTGATGAAGACGGGGAAAGTATGCGTACCCGTACGCATACTGGCGGAAGTTCACGTCCGTGAATTTCTGCTGAGTTTGGATTTCAATACCAACTCAATCTGGTTACCTAAGTACGCGTACCCGTACGCATACTGGCGGAAAGTTCACGTCCGTGAATTTCTGCTGAGTTTGAAAACCAAATCAAACTCAAAACCGGTTACTTAAGTACGCATACACGTACGCATACTTAAGTGTGTTACTTTCTAAAATTGGTTTATTCGTGAACTTAAAT
>JAJJMB010000948.1:9406871-9551399 GCA_023531105.1 Papaver atlanticum | reverse complement strand
CATTACTCGAAATCTTCGTCACTTCCAAGTACTCCAATGATTCCAAATGTGTTCAACTCCGCATCATTGTTGTTGAAGATCCGTAGCTATAACAATGAGAAAACAATATCTCTTAATCTTTGTTATACAGTGTCATAGTATTATTACACACCATCAAAGTTCAATTGTATCACAACTTTGACAACAATACTATGGTGATATTATCACTCCCCCTTAGTCAATACTTCATCTCACATGAAAACCACTCCCCCTTACATAATGATCCGAAAACCATATGTATTTGTAATGTGAACTACAAATTAATCTCCCCCTTTTTGTCAATAAAATTGGCAAAGGTACGAAAATTAGTGGGATCCTAATGAAATTTCCATAGAGACACTTCATGACCAAAAGAAAAGCACATATCAACTTTTTAGATGCAATCATATAGCCGAAACTAAATGCATTCATCAAGGAGTTTACAAAGATACAAGATAACCCCAATAATATTCCACAGCCGCACTCCCCACAAAGATTTGGCAACTAAGCACAAGTTCAATTAAGAACTCCCCCCCATAAAATGTCATTCCCGAAAGAACAACAAGAGCGACCTTACTTTTACAAGAAAAGAAGGATTTCTTTGGACATTAACAAATCTCATGAAACATGAATTTTGTATCCAAAATACTCAATTAAATTAACCACAAGAGAACCCATGATTAATTTAATCGGTAATGCTCACATAAGAAAACTTATGGAGCCGCACAGTATTTACATAAAGATATGGATCAGGGAAGATCAATACTGCGGAATACACAAAGATTCTTTCTATTTTTCATCACTATTTGCACCATGACATATAATAGACTTTAATCTTTGTAAACAAAAGTTCATCATATCTTTCATCAATATTTGCATAAAGACATAATAGGCTTAACTTTTATTTGTCAAAAGCTCATTCAATCTTTTATCAATACTTGCATACTGACATATGAAAGACTTAACTTTTGACCACGTATGGGACAATCACAGTTCACGGATGCAAACACACATATCCCATTGCAAGTTGCAATATATAAAACCATAAAGATTAATACTGCAAAATCATCTTCCAAATAAACTTTAGAATTTAAATAAATAAATCTAAAAACACTGCAAGATGAAAATCGTTGGAAATAGCTATGTGTACTCACAATATTTGTTATTCCAAACCCTAGTTATCCTTCTTAAAACATAAGAATAAATTATCATAAGAAGTTTCCTAGACATTAAGACCTTTGAAAAATTCTTTTTCGTCCCCGAACTCCTTGTCGTCAACAACCATTGGGACATAAGGTTCATGAAGATAGGAGTTGATATCAATAAACCTTCTTGACTGATGCCGAACTAGGGACTTCTGAATCTCAAGAGTCCTAAACGCAAAAGCCTTTATTTGCTGCACTTCCTTTCTTAATTCCTTCAATTCTTCAAGAACACCAGAAAATTTATGAAGATTTGAAGGGACAACTCTTGGTTTTCTCACATTCCTCCTTTTTCTTTTCAAATTTGACTGAACAGGAGGAATGAATTTTTCCTTCATGATTGATGGCTTAACAATCATGTTAACATCTTTTCCATCAGAAGTTATGATGCTTGGAGTCTCCATAACAATATGGGTTTGTGAGAGGAATTTATCAAAACTACAAGCAAACTTGTGATAAAAGAGTTTCTTAGAGAAGAAAAAAGGAATGTAGGGTTACAGAACCTTTATACACTTAAAGCATTCACGTACGCACAACTCTCACCCTAAAAAAGGCAGAATTATCTATTTTAACCCTATTTTATTGATTAAACAGGGAAGTCCTTTCCAATATCAATTAGATATGAAAAGTGGCACGAATTCCAGACTTTACAATGCTCATAGAGCAAAAAAAAAACGAAAGAAAATCAAAATAATCTAAAGGAATTTTATTTTCCTAAAGCATGAGGTGTGCAAAATCTTGTCTCTTTTGATCAGGCACATGAGACAAGATGCACTAACCAACACACTTTAAGTTGTGCTGGGGTGAACAATAATCTGTCCACCATATCCTTTTCGAAAGGAATTCATAGATCCCTGTTTCTCTTAGTGTTTAGACCATAAATTTGTGTCTAATGATCTAGTCTTTTCTTTGGAAACTAACTTCTTTGAAGAAGAGATGCGTTTACATACCTCTGATGATTTTTGAACAATTTTTAGCTTATTTGCTAATCGATTCGCTATTCGTTGAAGTTTGTTGACATATCTCATTTTGTGTTTGTACTTGAAACACTTTGAAAGTTCATGACCTTTGAGAGAACAATAAGAGCATGTCAACCTGGAAAATGATTCAGACACCTGAGATGTGTACGCGGCTAGACACATAGTGGAACCTGAAAAATCATACAAAGAGTTTCTAGTAGAAACAGGTAGATCAATTTTTTCTTCCAGATCGATTGAGATTTCTTCTGAAAGAATATCAAGATTGATGTATGTATTGCTACAATTATCAAAATCAATATTTTCAAAAAGAAGTGCAACACTTGACTTTTCATCTTCATTAGAATCATAGTTGTCAGACATTTCATCAAGAGTTGCAGCAAGACCTTTGTTCCCAGTGTTTTTTTTACGATTTGGACACTCATTTGCAAAATGGCCAAAACCTTTACACTTAAAGCACTGATGCATATCCTCATCATCAGTTTCATCATTATCCCTGTTTTTAGGAGGAACACGATTACGAGGTTTTACTGATGACCTGGGTTTATCTCTGGAGAACCGTTTACTTCTCTTCAAAAGAAGATCTCTAAACTGTCTTGTGATCAAGGAGACTGATTTGTCAAGATCTTCATCTGATGAATCAGCCTCAGAAAGATCATCTTCAGAGATGCAAACACTTTTACTTTTGTCAAGTAATTTAGTGTTCTTTTGTGCTTTGAACCGTATTTGGATGTATGCTCATGATCAAAGATCTTTAACTTCCCAACCAGAGTATTTCTGGAAAGAGTTGCAAGGTTATTTCCTTCAACGATGGCATGCTTCTTAGAATCGTATCTAGATGGCAGTGATCTGAGAATTTTCATCACAATGTCCTTTTCAGGAATAGTCTTACCCAATGCAAAAGACGCATTAACAATTTCAGACACTTTGTGATTAAACTCATCAAATAACTCTTCATCTGCCATACGAAGGTTTTCCCAATCGGAACATAGGTTTTGAAGCCTAGCTTCCTTTTCAAAGGTATTCCCTTCAAATACAGTTTCTAAGATATCCAACGCTTCTTTAGACTTTGTGCAAGTAGTCACATGATGCTGAAGACCCGGGGTAATGGCATGTATGATAGCATTTAAGCCGTCAGAATTTTGCTTCGCATAAAGGATTTCTTCTGGACTATATCTACCATGAGTAGTTTGAGCCATCGAAGACTGGTGGTATGTTTATTGAGATAACACTTCTGTCTATAGAGTCAGATCGCTACAAATACATACTTATGAGGTCTTGAACGTGTTTGCTTGCTCTGATATCAATTGAAAAAGCAGGGGTACAACAATATCACCAAATATTTTGCTTAGCAATCTGTATGAACTAACTCTAATATACTTTCAAGAGAATCAACTAGACAGTAAGACTCAATCTTAATAAAAAGTATATCAAAGAGTTATATCTCAATTTCTCGATTCAATCCGCAATCAAACAAATAGGAATTTGCGAGCCTGATTGAATACAAGAGAAATAACTTGAACGGTACGAAATACCAATGTTCAAGGATCAATCAATTTCAATCAACAACCAAAGGTTGAATTCACCAATTGATCGATTCAACGCACAACCTGTGATATTTCAATTATATAACAAAATATAATGCGGAAAAGAAATAACACAGACACCAGAAGTTTTGTTAACGAGGAAACCGCAAATGCAGAAAACCCCCGGGACCTAGTCCAGATTTGAACACCACACTGTATTAAGCCGCTACAAACACTAGCCTACTACAAAGCTAACTTCGGCCTGGACTGTAGTTGAATCCTAATCAATCTAACACTGATTCAAGGTACAGTTGCGTTCCTTATGTCTCTGATCCAAGCAGGATACTACGCACTTGATTCCCTTAGTTGATCTCACCCACAACCAAGAGTTGCTACGACCCAAAGTCGAAGACTTGATAAACAAATATGTCTCACACAGAAAAGTCTATTGTATAGATAAATCTGTCTCCCACAGATATACCTATGAGTTTTTGTTCCGTATTTTTATAAATCAAGGTGAACAGGAACCAATCGATAACCCAGACTTATATTCCCGAAGAACAGCCTAGAATTATCAATCACCTCACAATAATCTTAATCGATTAACGAAATAAGATTTTTTGGAATAACAAACGATGAGACGAAGGTGTTTGTGATTACTTTTCTATCTTGCCTATCGGAGATATAAATCTCGAGTCAATTCATACAATCTTATTCAACACGATAGAAACAACAAGATCAGATCACGCAACTACAGAGAAAATAGTTGGGTCTGGCTTCACAATCCCAATGAAGTCTTTAAGTCGTTAACCTACGGGGTCTCGAGAGAAACCTAAGGTTAAAGGAGAATCGACTCTAGTTATGCAACTAGTAACATACATAAGTGTAGGGATTAGTTTTACCAGTTGCTAGAGTTCTCCTTTTTATAGTTTTCAAATCAGGGTTTACAATATAAGTTACCTTGGTAACAAAGCATTCAATATTCACCATTAGATGAAAACCTGATTAGATTCAAGCTAATATCTTTCAACAGTTAGATCGAACTTAGCTTGTTATACACAAATGAAATGCACCTTCATTTAGGTTTGAGTAACCGTACCTAAATGTGTACACCTAGTTGGTTTAATAATAGTTAAGCAATGGTTAGCCATATGAGCACTTTCATATCAACCTTATTCATCTTCACCAAAACTAGTTCAAGTGACTCAAATGAACTAGTTAGAGAGTTGTTCAATTGCTTAGATCTTATAGAAGTATACAAGACACAATCGAAGAAAAATCGATTTTGATTCACTCGAATCAATTCATGAACATTATAGCCACGGTTTGCAAAGATTACATTCCTTATTATATAAATGTTTTAGTTCATGAACAAACCGATTTTAGAAAGTAACCTTCTTAAGTATGCAAACGGGTACGCATACCTAAGTGGTCGGACCGAGTTTGGTTACGCCAGTACGCATACGGGGTGCATACCAATTCATATTTCCAAACTCCAGCAGAAATTCACAGACGTGAAACTTCCGCCGCCAGTATGCGTACGGGTACGCATACTTTAGGTTCCCGGTTTTTGACTTTTACATAAATGTGAGAACACACTATGTTTATATCCAAACATGGTTACTTGTTCTAAACTCTCATTTCAATCATCGAAACTTTCTTAGAGGATGTTATAATAGTTGTTATTCACAAACTATTTTCATCAAAGCGATTTTCAAGTTATTGAAATAATCAACATGACTTTCGTCACGAGTAAAGATGAACTTGGCCAAAGCGAAAGCTTACCAACACATATTTCGAAAAATAGATAAGTGAGTTAAAATCATCTCGAAATAGCAAATGTGTATAAATGAAGTCTATATAGCAATACGACTTTTTTCTCAAAATAGGAGATAGAATAGATAGACTTTTGAGTGATAGATAAGTTCAAGTCTCCAAATACCTCTTTGTTGATGAAGTTCCACAAGTTCCCTTGAGTAGTTCTTCGTCTTCATTCGATGAACGCCATGGAGTCTAGAGCTACACTACAATTATTATCCTAGTCCGAGACTTAGCTATAAGTAGACTAGAAATCAAGACTTATAGTTTTGGCAACTAAACTTGACAAACAAGCTTGAGATAGCAACGCTTGCGAGTTCGACCGAGCAATGCTCTAACAATCTCCCCCTTTGTCAATTTTAGTGACAAAACTATCAATACATATGGAATACAAAATAAATAAACTTTGTAGCTTCTCTTCCCAATGCTTGATCTCCTTTGTTCTTCAACATTACTCGAAATCTTCGTCACTTCCAAGTACTCCAATGATTCCAAAGGTATTCAATTCAGCATCATGGTTGTTGAAGATCCGTAGCAATAACAATGAGAAAACAATATCTCTCAATCATTGTTATACAGTGTCATAGTATTATTACATAGCATCAAAGTTCAATTGTATCACAACTTTGACAACAATACTATGGTGATATGTATCACTCCCCTTAGTAAATACTCCATCTCACATGAAAACCACTCCCCCTTACATAATGATCCGAACACCATATGTATTTGTAGTGTGAACTACACATTAATTCTCCCCCTTTTTGTCAATAAAATTGGCAAAGGTACGAAAATTAGTGGGATCCTCATGAAATTTTCATAGAGACACTTCATGACCGAAAGAAAAGCACATATCAACTTTTTTAGATGCAATCATATAACCGAAACTAAATGCATTCATCAAGGAGTTTATAAAGATACAAGATAACCCCTATAATATTCCACAGCCACACCCCCCACAAAGATTTGGCAATTAAGCACAAGTTCAATTAAGAACTCTCCCCCATAAAATGTCATTCCAATAGGAACAACAAGAGCGACCTTACTTTTACAAGAAAAGAAGGATTTCTTTGGACATTAACAAATAACATGAAACATGAATTTGTATCCAAAATTCTCAATTAAATTAACTACAAGAAAACCCATGATTAATTTAATCGGAAATGCTCACATAAGAAAACTTACGGAGCCGCACAATATATACACAAAGATATGGATCAGGGAAGATCAATACTGCGGAATAAACAAAGATTCATTCTATTTTTCATCACTATTTACACAATGACATATAATACACTTTAATCTTTGTAAACAAAGTTCATCCTTTCTTCCATCAATATTTGCATAATGACATAAAAGGCTTAACTCTTGTTTTTGTCAAAAGTTCATTCAATCTTTTATCAATACTTGCATACTGACATATGAAAGACTTAACTTTTGACCACGTATGGGACAATCACAGTTCACGGACGCAAACACACATATCCCATAACAAGTTGCAATATATAAAATCATAAAGATTAATATTGCAAAATCATCTTCCAAATCAACTATAGAATTTAAATAAATAAATCTAAAAACATTGCAAGATTTAAATCGTTTGAAATAGCTATGTGTACTCACAATAATGGCTATTCCAAACCCTAGTTATCTTTCATAAGAATTTTCCTAGACATAAACAAGAAAAATGACAAGCTAAGAAACAAAAAAAGACTCTTAAATCACCAAAACCGAACATGAACTGAAATCAAATAGTTATTTTTGGAATCCTCACGAGCTTTGAGATCTTTGAGCTTGTGATTGACAACATCCACTGCTTCTTCAGAGAAGACATCCTCATTGAGAAGTTCTTTAACATGTGTCTTCATGGGAACAAGGTCAGAATTAACCTTTTTCAACTTAGTTCTTAACACATCAAGACTCTTCATAGTGTCAACGAGTTGCAGTTTTGCTTCCTCAAAGTATTTAAGAAAATCATGAACCATTTCAGCAGAAACCATATCCTCATTCTCAATATTCTGATGTGAATAGGAATAGTAGCATGAGGCATTAGGACAATCTTCTTTTACTAGGGTTCTTTTTTTTCCTCCCTTTGGACTCGAAACCAATACCTTTATCAAGAAAACCTCTTGCAAAATCACCAGAGCTAGAAGATGAAGCCATTCTTGACAAAACAAAATCACCCAGAGTATGCGTATGTGACTCTAAAGGTTTGGTATTTAAATGGTTTCTTAGGGAAGGTAACTTTTAGGGTTTCCAAAATTGATTCGTGACAGTAACACGGGTACCCGTACGAACACAACTTGACCCAAGAACAAAAACTCACACAAAAGGTCATACTTTTATGTCACGACCGAATTTTTGCTACGTGAATATTTTCACAAAATACAAATACTTATGCAAACATGCTTGTAAAGATAATCCGGCTAGGAACGATAAGAAAATAGCCATAGAATCAGGAAACACTTTGCCATCAAGTATACCTGACCATATCTCACCCAACCAGGATTTTTGTGAGTGAGATTTCAACCTTGTGATTAATTAGCACAAGTATGAGCCTTGAGCTCATCAAATGAACGTTGTTTTTGGTTAAACCTCTTTCTCCTGGTCTTTGGAGGAAAACTGTTATGATGCGAAAAGTTATCATAAAATTTACTATCATCAAAGTACGACGCATAGTATGTATTCTTATCCGAAGAGTTTTGAGTAGAGGGAGTTGACAACCTGTTAATAATCTCTTTATATCCTTCGATTATCATTTTTAGGTTGTCTTCCATCTCTCCATTTTTACTTCCTCCTTCTGGTATCTTTTTCACATCATGAACGACATTATCTCCCTTTTTGATTGAAGAAGACCCATGAGTTCTTCTTGAACGAATTGGTTTAGGAAGACTGTTTCGTATTTGAACATTTGAGGAACACATCGAACTGACTTTCCTGGTAGGATACACAAGGTGAGTACTAAAACCAATTGGTTTAGACATACGAATGTTAGTTACACCTTTGAGAATTAAATATAAGGTGTGTTAAAGACGAACAATAGAATTGTCATTCAACCTCGGTTTCCTCTTTTGTTCAACATGTCCTATTGAATCATATAAGAGACACATTTTCTGATCACATGAGTGATTAGACAGAATAGTCTTAACACCATCGTTGGGAGATTTCTTCCTTCGATGTGATGTGAAACTTCTTTGATTAGAGGAGGCTATAAGCACATCTTTTCCAATAGGAAGGGATTCTGATTTTACTTCTGGAACTGGAACTCTTTCAGTTGTGACAGAAGCAGATGGTATAGTAGACCTTTTGGAACATCCTTGAATAGAGAGTTTACTCAAGAGATGTTCGATTTCCAAAGCATCCTTTTTGAGGTTTGCCTCGAGTAAGGTACGTGATGACCAAACTTCAGCGTTTTCCTTGCAAGAAGCTTTTTCTTTAAAGTCACAAGCTCTCACTATACCGAGAAGAACATTGACATTGTTTTTCAACCGATTGATTCTATCAGCCTGGATTCTAATAAGATTTAAAATCAGTTTACTCTCTTCAGCTGCTTCCCTTTCATCAACTGAGTCAGACTCATTTGAAGGGTAATCGGGGTAACACATGTCAGTGTTAGTCTGTTTCATTAGAACACTAGGTTCGTCTATATTTGAGATTGACAAATCTTTCTCTTTAATAGACATTATAGAAACAAAACTTTTGTTTCTGGTGACGCGTTTATCAGAGATAGCACTTCTGTCCATAGAGTCAGATCGCTACAAACACATACTTATAAGGTCTTAAACGTGTTTGCCTGCTCTGATACAATTTGAAAAAGCGGGGGTATAACAACCTCACCCAATATTTCGCTTAGCAATCTGTATGGACTAACTCCAATATACTTTCAAGAGAATCAACTAGACAGTCAGCCTCAATCTTAAAGTATATAAAAGAGTTATATCTCAATTTCTCGATTCAATCAGAAATCAAACAAATAGGAATTTGCGAGCCTGATTGAATACAAGAGAAATAACTTGAACGGTACCAAAGACCAATGTTCAAGGATCAATCAATTTCAATCAACAACCAAAGGTTGGACTTTCCAATTGATCGATTCAATGCACAACCTGTGATATTTCAATTATATAGCAAAATATAATGCGGAAAAGAAATAACACAGACACCAGAAGTTTTGTTAACGAGAAAACCGAAAATGCATAAAAACCCCGGGACCTAGTCCAGATTTGAACACCACACTGTATTAAGCCGCTACAAACACTAGCCTACTACAAAGCTAACTTCGGTCTGGACTGTAGTTGAACCCTAATCAATCTCACACTGATTCAAGGTACAGTTGCGTTCCTTACGTCTCTGATCCCAGCAGGATACTACGCACTTGATTCCCTTAGCTGATCTCACCCACAACTAAGAGTTGTTACGACCTAAAGTCGAAGACTTGATAAACAAATATGTCTCACACAGAAAAGTTTATTGTATAGATAAATCTGTCTCCCACAGATATACCTATGAGTTTTTGTTCCGTCTTTTGATAAATCAAGGTGAACAGGAACCAATTGATAACCCGGACTTATATTCCCAAAGAACAACCTAGAATTATCAATCACCTCACAATAATCTTAATCGATTAACGAAACAAGATATTGTGGAATCACAAACGATGAGACGAAGGTGTTTGTGATTACTTTTCTATCTTGCCTATCGGAGATATAAGTCTCAAGCCAATCTTACGATTGTACTCAATCACGATAGAAACAGCAAGATCAGATCACGCAACTACAGAGAAAATAGTTGGGCTTTGCTTCACAATCCCAATGAAGTCTTTAAGTCGTTAACCTACAGGGTTTCATGAAAAACCTAAGGTTAAAGGAGAAACGACTCTAGCTTATACAACTAGTATCACAAAGGAGGTGTGGGGATTAGGTTTCCCAGTTGCTCGAGTTCTCCTTTACATAGTCTCCAAATCAGGGTTTGCAATCTAAGTTACCTTGGTAACAAAGCATTCAATATTCACCGTTAGATGAAAACCTGATTAGATTCAAGATAATATCTTTCAACTGTTAGATCGAACTTAGCTTGTTATACACAAATGAAATGCACCTTTATTTAGGTTTGAGTAAACGTACCTAAATGTGTACACCTAGTTTGTTCAACAATAGTTAACCAATGGTTAGCTATATGAGCACTTTCATATCAACCTTATTCATCTTCACCATAACTAGTTCAAGTGACTCAAATGAACTAGTTAGAGAGTTGTTCAATTTCTTAGATCTTATAGAAGTATACAAGACACAATCAAAGCAAAATCGATTTTGATTCACTCGAATCAATTCATGAACATTATAGCCACGGTTTGGAAAGATTGCATTCCTTATTATATAAATGTTTTAGTTCATGAACAAACCGATTTTAAAAAGTAACCTTCTTAAGTATGCAAATGGGTACGCATACCTAAGTGGTCGGACCGAGTTTGGCTACGCCAGTACGCGTACGAGTGTGCATACCAATTCACACTTCCAAACTCCAGCAGAAATTCACGGGCGTAAAACTTGCCCGAGTTTCCAACAACCGCCGGTACGCGTACGGGTACGCATACTTTAGGTTCCAGGTTTTGGACTTTTACACAAATGTGAGAACACACTATGTTTATATCCAAACATGGTTATTTGTTCTAAACTCTCATTTCAATCATTTAAACTTTCTTAGAGGATGTTATAATAGTTGTTATTCACAAACTATTTTCATCAAAGCGATTTTGAAGTTATTTAAATAATCAACATGACTTTCGTCACGAGTAAAGATGAACTTGGCTAAAGCGAAAGCGTACCAACACATATTTCGAGAAATAGATAACCGAGATAAACTCGGCTCGAAATAGCAAATGTGTATAATTGAAGTCTATATAGCAATACGACTTTTGTCTCAAACTAGGAGATAGAATAGATAGGCTTTTTAGCGATAGAAAAGTTGAAGTCTCCACATACCTTTTGTTGATGAAGTTCCATAAGTTCCCTTGAGTAGTTCTTCATCTTCATTCGATGAACGCCGTGGAGTCTAGAGCTCAACTACACTTACTATCCTAGTCCGAGACTTAGCTATTAGTAGACTAGAAATCAAGACTTATAGTTTTGGCAACTAAACTTGACAAACAAGCTTGAGATAACAACGCTTGCGAGTTCGACCGAGCAATGCTCTAACAACTATATATATTTTATTCATCGTATGCTGTGTTGGTATGTATTTGTGTGAGTGCTTAACATAATATTTTGTCTGTTATGATGACTGTAATATTTGCGTAGTTTTATATATATATTTTTAACATGAATGAGTATGCGGTGTCTGTCTGTGTCGATGATTGTCTTGATAGATTTTGAAAAATAATATTAAAATAATTGTTTCTGGTGCTATGTATGTATATATTTTTATGTATGCCATGAATCTATAAATTACTTAGTATTGTTCAACCTATATATATTTTTTCTATATGTGTAATTGTGCCAAATATAGCTCAGCGCCTACGCAGCGTCATTGGAATGGTATAAAGAATGTTTTTAGATACCTGAAAGGAACCATTGACATGGGATTATTCTATCCCTATGAAGAAGTAAGAAGGATCGCTAGTGGAAATGCAACTCCCTATACTGAAACCCCAAATAGTTTTGGTTGGTTTTGCTGATATTGGGTACCTCTCCGACCCACATAAAGGTCGATCACAAACTGGTTATGTTTTCACCATTGGAAACACAACGATATCTTAGAGATCGACCAAGCAGACTCTTGTAGCTACCTCAACGAACCACTTTGAGATTATTTCCTTACACGAGGCGGTTCGTGAGTGTGTATGGTTAAGGTCTATCATTACACACATTCGAGGGACATGTGGTATGAGTTCTACCACTGATGAGCCAACTTGCATTTATGAGGATAATGCAGCTTGCATCGAACAGATGAAGCAATGGTACATTAAGGGTGATAATACGAAACATATATCAGCAAAGTTCTTTTACAATCAGCAACAACAGTCTCTTCTGAAAATTCAAGTCAGTCAAGTATAATCTGATGAGAACGCGGCGGACTTATTTACCAAGTCATTGCCTAAATCAACTTTTGAAAAGCATGTCAAAAGTATCGGACTAAGAAAATTGTTCGAACTCCCTTTATTGCAATCAGGGGGAGATGGCGACATCAGGGGGAGTATCTAATGATATGATGTCGATATCTAGCTTGGTGTGCTGAACTCTTTTTCCCTTCACCGAGATTACTTTTTCCCACTGGGTTTTGTTACTTGGCAAGGTTTTTAATGAGACGAAACCAAGGCTATAATTTTGTTGTTGAAGTTTTTCCTTTTCCCACAGGGTTTTTCTATTTTTTGGAATTTCTGAAGCAACAAGAGAAGTGGTCAGCTTTATGGAGCAACTATATTAGGACTGAAGACATTGTTCTCTTTTTCTTTCGTCAAGGTTTTGTCCCATTGGGGTTTTTCCTTGTCAAGGTTTTAATGAGGCAATACATTTGAAGTTTTGATTTTTAATCGCACAAGGGGGAGTGTTATAGGGCCTATGGCCCATGGATGTGCGGTCCATATACATGACTAAGGTTTTCACTATCTTGTATATAAAGGATATTATACATGTAACCCTACTTATCTTATCAATAAGAAAACTCTGCCTCTTTCTCTACCATTTTTCACCTTTATCACTTGTTATACTACAAAACTATAACAATTTTTCGTGATATGTATATATTGTGACCTTTAATTATGTTGTAGTTTAAAAAAATAAATTCAACTTGTTTTTTTACTGGCCGGATTGGGGTATACCCAGATTAATTGGGGTATACAAATTTTGTTCCCAACCGAGACAGGTGGATAAGGGGTGTCTAAAAAGTGTAGAGTTACCTTATTGCTCATTTTCCTTAGGTTGTGACACGTGTTCTTCACTTATTTTATTTTAATTTTAATTTACTTATTTTTTGCAACAGTCGTCATGGTGTTAGCAACAATACCATGACTATTTTTCACAAGTTTTTCCAGAAAAAATTTGATACATGAAAAGCCGTCATGGTATATGTATTAACCATGACGATTTTTGCAACAGTCGTCATGGTCTAATAACATTACCATAACGAGACAACATTAATCGTCATGGTCGATATCTTAGGACCATGCCGACCCTTTTTATATTTCAACCAAAATTGATTACAATTTTACCTTATGAGTCGTGAAGGTTTAACTTTCATAATTTGATGACACTAAATCAATCGGCATGGTCCTTAATTGGTACCATGGCGACTTTTGTAAACGTTTGGGCCAGGAAGAAAATTTCCCATTAATTTTACAGTCGTCATAGTCTTAAATTTTAACCATGACGACTTTTATAAAATTTTCCAGAAATATTTGATGCTTCAAAAGTCGTCATGGTCTATTATTTTAACAATGACGACTTTTCATGATGCTTGAAAAGTCGTCATGGTTTGTTATTTGAACTATGACGACTTTTAGGAATTTTCCAGAATCGTCATGGTTGTAAATCATTGACCATAACGATTCCGGAGAAAAAATATTTTTAAAAAAAGTTTAAAATAAAAATTGTCTGGTAGGATAGCACGACAACATGTTCAACTAATGTAGTAGTACGCTGTTGGAGCTTAGCTTGTTAGGCTTCCAACTAGTTTCTTGTAATTTTTGAAAATATTTGGCTAAGGGGCTTTGGGTTTTACTTCCCAATGACCCTATTTTGTTTTATTTGGTATACGCCAATTAATCTGGGTATATCCCAATCTCGTGAGTTATATCAGAAATAAATTTTCAAGAGATGGAAACTCTAGCTAGTATTCAAAATTTAATCAAGAATTTTCTCTAGACATGGGTTTTTAACAACTTGTCGTATAAGACACTAGTATTCTTAAGTAGACTTACCAAGATAAAACCAAATCGAGGTTTGATAAGCATTTTTTATTTTCTATGGGTTTAATATCCAAACTAAAGTAAAATTTTCACAAAACATGTTGAATCAAGAATTCACCGAAATAAGGGATTGTCCGAGGATTGAATTCCTAGGCTTCCAAAATTACAAACAAACATATTTCGAAATTTACTTGACTTATCAAATATTGTTCAGGAAAAAGACCATAACAAAAATAGGTGGAGATGGCAAAAATGATTGGATTGATCTATTGTATACCTTTTTCAGATAAACACAAGCCTTGTATTTGCATCACTAATAGAGGCAACATTGACAGTTGGACTAAAATATAACGTGGAGGGAAAAAAAGCTTATAATGCTGGAGTAAGCAATGCTATAAATAGATAGATCCAAACTGAAGGCTTTTGACAACATTATCGAAAAAATGGAACAGAGGATAAAAAATTGGCTAGGAAAAATTCTTTCTCAACCTAGTAAAATTGTCTTAAACAAGTCAGTGCTCTCGAGTATGCCCATCTTCAGCATGGGTTGTTTTGTCTTACAAAAAAAAATCACTAAAAGAATTAACAATATTCAGCGTGACTTTTGGTGGGGTAAACACACAAACTCGAAAGGAATTTACATTAAAGCTTTTGACTTCTCATGTAAACCTATTGATCAGGGAGGATTAGGATTTAAAGAAGCTAATAAAGTAAATCAAGCAATGATTAGTAGAATAGCTTGGAGGCTAGTTAGTCAACCAGATGACCTATGGGCTCAAATCTTAAAGGGTAAATATTTCAAAAAAACAAGAGCTTTACATTCCAAAAAGAAATCAAACGCTTCTTGGATATGGAACTGCATACTTCAGGGCATTGAGCATATAAAAAAATATAGCATATGGTAAGTAGGGGATGGAGCATCGATAAATATATGGGATGATAGATGGCTACCATCAAGAACTCAGACCTTGGCTAACTCTGTCCATAGGACAAACACTCACATAACACTTGTGTCTGAATTGATTAATCCAGACACCAAAAAGTGGAACTTGCAATTGTTACAATCTATTTTCGATAATACTCTAGTTCCGGAAATAGTAAACATTAATCTGTTTACTACTAGGAATGGTCAACTGAAAAAAGATGGACCTTAACAAAGAATGGGGAATTCTCTGTTAAGTCTTTATATGCAAAATTATTAAATCCATCCAATCTTATATCTCTCTCATCCAAAAAGTTCTGGAAAGGATTATGGAGCATGGATACATCACAAAGAGTAAAATTTTTTATTTGGAAATGCTTACAAGACGCTTTACCAACTAAGCAAAAATTAGGAGCTGCCAGAGATGAAGATAAAAAATGTGTTTTTTGTCAGAATATGGAAGAATCTACTTACCACCTGTTTTTTGAATGTGATTTTGCAAAGGCTGTTTGGAGCTTACCACCAATGGCCTCACAGGGAGTATATCTAAACCCATCATGCTAAATCTTTCTTAGAACACTATAATGAATGGCAGACGGGAAACTTACATTCTATTTCTATGGCACTAGCTGCAACTAAGTGTTGGTTCATATGGAAAGAATGGTGCCTTAGAGTTTTTGAAAATAAAACTAGAACACCTGAACAATTAGCTCTAGCTATATCTAGGCACTTTGCTTACTGGCATCCAGAAAATATAGTAACAACACATGAAACTAACAGCATTATTCATACAAGGGATATTTATTGGAATTTACCTGCTGTAAACACACTTAAATTGAACTGTGACGCCTCTTGGTTATCTGAGATCACTAATGCTGGGTTTGGTTTTATCATTCGCAATTGGACAAGCACCTTTCAAGCAGCAGAAATTGGATGGTGCAGGACCTTCTCAGCTGAAGAAGTAGAAGCTCTAGCTCTGCTAAGGGCAACACAATGGGCCACCAGAAACAACATCCAAAATTTGGTGATAGAAGGTAACAATCAGGCAACAATATGGTATTTACAAGGAAAGGCAACAACTGTTCAATGGCAATGCATCGCAATCTTGGAGGAAGTTAAATTATTAGCAAATCAATTAGTTTCTTTTCTAGGTTTTCAGTACGTAGATAGAAGAGCAAACAAGGTGGCAGACTTGTTGGCAAAGGAGGGGCGAAGATCAAGTAACACAACTTCTTGGAATGATCAAGCTCCTAGTTTTTTAATTCATGTAATCGCTTTTGACACTGTCAAACCGTATGATATATGTAATTTCAATAAAAATATCCATGTATATGGTTCTGTCGAAATTAATCCAACAAATTCAGTCATTGGAAGAGCAGCTCAACATGAGTCTGTCTCTGAAGAGTCTGAATTCGCAGATTAATGGAGACTCAGTAATATAAGTTTATTTTCAAAAAAAAGAAGAAGCAATGTTAGAAATATAGTCACATAACATGGCTCCTTGTATGTATTATTTTCAATCATTCGATATTTTTACTCCTTTCGACCAATATATTTAATGGGAGAAAATAAAAATAAAAAAAATAAAATAAAAATAAAAATAAAAACTAGCAAAGGGATTTGATTCAGAGGATAAGGTTTTTAGTATCATATATAGTTAGTGGGGTAGGATTGCTTTGCGTATCCGTATGCCTGGACTACTTATTCCAAGTCCATCTAGTCATTGGGCTATGTGGTGTCCCTAGGGTAACCACTGTATGAGCAGGATATTATGGTGTTTAGGAGCTAGGGGTAGGATATGGCATCTTCACCGTAGCCGATTTCTAAGCTTTTTTAAGAGCTTAGGAAGATTAGATTAAAATTAATTTGTAATTGTCTGAGACTTTAGTATTTGACAAGCTCTTTGGTTTTGAATGAAACTACCGTATTAAGTTTTCCATAAGTTGATATTTTTATATTCAAAGTATTAATTATTTTTCCAACGATTGATTGTGCACTTTTCCAACCGGCAATACAACACAGGAAGCTGCAATATATCATAAACGATCATCAACAACGTTCCATGAAAATAATCAACTTTCGAGAGGTAGAATATTAATATTTTACATATATATTGATGTATCATGAAAGTATTTCTATGGGGGCTTGTGTGTATTGAGTTTCAAATCCTATTTAACATTTTATTCTAGGTCCAAACATATTTGCAGTAGTATTTTAGATGTATTGAGGATGAATATACAAATATTTTTTTTTTGTCTTGTAAGATTGTTAAATATATTCCAGGTGAAAACGTGGGGTACCAAAATACACCACCAACTTTTTTTTAGGCAACCTGTATGGACTGAACTCAAAATAATTTTGAGAGTTCAACTTAATGAATCTTAATCAGGAAAGATATGAAGAGCTTATACCTCTTTCTCTCACAATCAGAATGTTATAGAGACTAGTCCATGAACCTGATTATACCGTGAGAGTACTTGGACGATTCCGAAGATCAATATCCAAGAATCAATCAAGTCGTATCCAACTATTAAGGGACTTATCTACTTGAATTGATTTCGACGTACAACCTGTGATATTTCAATTATAAAGATAAACAATATAATGCGGAAAACAAATAACACAGACACCAGAAATTTTGTTAACGAGGAAATCGCAAATGCAGAAAAACCTCGAGACCTAGTCCAGATTTGAACACCAAATTGTATTAGCCGCTACAGACTCTAGCCTACTATCAGAACTTCAGACTGGAATGTAGTTGAGACCGAATTAAACCGTCACAACAATTCAGTTACAGTCGTGCTCCTTACGCCTCTTGAATTCCATCATGACTCCACGCAGTTGATTCTTTTTTTTTTTTTTTTTTTTTTTTTTTTACCGAACCGAATCATATAAATTTTAGTAAAATTGAAAAATTCTTACAACTCAAATAAAGCAGAAAAATGACCAACAACAAACTTAGGAATAGCCTCAATCCTAAAACTAATCCACTCTATCAAAAAATGAAAAAATAAACTCAACAAAATCCTCAATCCTAAAACTAATCCACTCTATCAAAAAATGAAAAAATAAACTCAACAAAATCTATAGTAATCAACATTTTGCATTTCAATCCTTGGTAGACATTGAGGCCTCCCAATGTGAAGTTGTCTTTCACCTACAACTAAAGAAGCTCCTTTTTTTTTTTACAATACTATCAGCAGAAAAATTGACCTCCCTGTAGCAATGTTTATACTTTATTTGAGTGATTTTCCTCATAGCCATCATCCATCTCCCCTTAATAAACCAAGGCACCTTACCCTGAACAAATTCTGGAAGCACATTTTTTGAATCTGACACTATAATGATATACTTCATACTCCATTAAATTGCTAGTTACATAGCACACATGACACCATAAGTTTCTGCCAAATAATTCGAAGCAATACCAATACCCATAGTTAGAGTGCCAACTACCTGACATGCTGGATCCCTGACTACAACTCCAAATCCTACAGAACCAGGATTTTCAAATGAAGAACCATCACAGAATAACATTATAAAACCTTGCTCAGGTGGAAGCCAATGATATTTTTTAATGCATTGAAACCTATAATGTCTAAGACCCAAATCAAATTTTGCAATTATTTCTTGATCATAGTTTTGACACCACTTGGTCCCAGTGATTCTCAAACCCCCTTCATTCACTAATTTCAGAACTCTACATTTAAAAATCTGCACATTTGGCTTAATATCTTCAAAGAATCTCTTGTTCTTCTGAAACCATAATTCCTTTAAAATGATACAAGCAGAAGTGATCCAGACTTATTTAACCAGAGGGCTATTTATAGAAGCACATTTCCACATATCATCAAAAGATTTAGGTGATGTGTTTTGTAGTTGTAGTGGTAAAAAGATTCGTTGCTCGAACTTGTGAAGGATAACTTTAGACTTAAATTCAAAACTAAATATAAAAATCACTAAAAATTATAGCAAACACTGACAAAGTTGATATCAATATTAAAAGAACACTGAGGCTAAGATTCCACTATTTTTCCAAGTTCAAAGTGATTTTATATAGTATTTAAATTTATTCAATTTTTGCGTTTAATTTGATTCTAAGCTATTGCAACATATAGATTTTCAAAATAACAAGTGTAAATCCAAAGTATAAAGCATCAAGAACCTATGGCTAAGCATGCTCTATCAAAAGAAATAACAATTGCTTAACAAAAATCATTCAAACAATTATAAATCAAGGCAAATAATCATAAAAATAATTGAAATAAAATAAATAAAATAGAATATACCACTTTTTGTTGGAAAAATAGCTTCCTCTATCGCCTCAGTAATGGGGTTTAGCTCCTC
Organism: Papaver atlanticum; assembly: GCA_023531105.1. NCBI lineage: Eukaryota > Viridiplantae > Streptophyta > Magnoliopsida > Ranunculales > Papaveraceae > Papaver > Papaver atlanticum. Next base: position 9,531,687 of record JAJJMB010000948.1, on the reverse strand, counting down.
ATATTAATCATAATCTAAAAATACATGTTTATGGCTCAAAAGTTGATTAAAAGGGAGAAAAGTGTTAAAACAGTGGATTCTGTAGTTGCTGAAGGTCTAAATCAGAAGTCGGAATTGTTGCTGAAAGGCTTCGGTGACTGCAGGAAGATGCGACCGTAACTCGTTGTCACTGAAAATAAGTCTGCTTCTGCAACTGTCTCTGAGGGTCCAATGTTCTTCGTGTTCTTCTTCTTTGCAGCAGCAGAAAAGTTTCTGTATCGACTCCAGTTGATTTTCTTACGCTTCTCTAAGGCTCTAAACTTCTCCAAGCTCTCCCAAATTGTTCGTATATCTAAATATGACTCGAATCAACCTATATATAGCCACTAAACACAAAATTTCTCGAGTTAATCCATAAATATTCTCGTTTTTTTTCTCCTCAAGTTACAGGATTTTTCTTCCCTCTTTACGCGTCAACTTGGTTTCCAAACTCTCTTAAACTCTCTCAAGACTGAATAAGGACTCCATACACTCTAATCTTGCCGTAAAATCTTCACAAACTTCTTTTGTAAACCGAAAACAACTCAAAATATGAATTCTCCCTGTTTTGCTCCAACACGGATTTCTATCCCTGTTTAATCGATTCTACAGCTCATACCATACTTGTTTATCCTTAACAGGGTTAATCCAACGAAAATCAGCCCTTGAATCTCCTTAAAAATCGTCCAAAAATCAAACAGAAAATTCTGTTTTCTGTAGAAAATTTTCCCTCCAATTTCTTTGCTTTGAAAATTTGAGAAATGTGACCTCCCCCTATCCAGTGCCGGTCTGTGCTTAGCAGCTACTTGGAAATGGGTTACCCATTATCCAAAATAAAAGTCCGAATAGCAAGTGTCCTCCCAGGAGCCTTTAGCAACTTTTCAAGCCAATTTTGCCGCAAAAGCCTATTTCTCCAAAAACACCTACAAAGGGATAAAATATCAAAATTAGTACAAAAATGGGTACTAACAATATATACAATAGAGATGAAAATAGACACATAAATGCGTCTATCATTAGGCATTTTAAATTAGAATATTGAGCATATCCACCTCCAAATACCAATACTGAAACTGCATTCCCACAGTAAGCGATCCATACTACCCTGTTGCAGCATCTAGAGACTATTTCATACCCATTACTAATCATGGTATTATTATCTGTATAAACCCCCTTGTTAATACCCAAAAATCGCTCATAGGTAAAACAATGTACTGTCTAAGTACTTTCTTTAGGTTCGAAAATCAAAATCGTACAAAACGAGCCTAAACCAAGAAGTTGGCCGTTCACGTTTTTCTTCGGTTACAAAGAGAGAAGATGGGTTGATCTTAGGGTAGGGAACGCAAAGAAATTTGAGGAAATCAGTGGTGATTGAATTGGGTGTGAGGTTATTGAACTATGGAAGAAGAAGAGCTTGAGAATGGTAAGCTTGTTATGTCTTCTAAATAGACAAGGTAGTCTATTTATAGTTGTAGGGAACACTCACTGTTTCCTCGTAAGTAGTGGAGGTTGTGGAGAGATGAAGATAGTGGGATAATGGTGTGCTTACGCCCATGATGTTAGGGAAGTTTCTGGAAACTGTAAACCATCATTCCATTACTTAGACACTTCTTTTAATCGCTCTCAACCGTTGCCACTTCTTGTAACTTCCTTATCATGGGATGTTTCCATGCCGCAAGTTGTTGTAAACCACCAGACCAATACCCATGAATTATTCCCCCATGTAACATGTTTTGATTTCTTGTAGGAATTAGTGGAGTCATGGACTGTCTCTAGTCTTATCCAGGTTTCCACGATATACTTGACTGAGTAATAGCCTAAGCTAGCCAGACTTTGTCGAAGTGGCATAGCTTGAAGAAACAACTCGGATCCAAGGTTATGTGTGACTAATAATGAGTTTGCCATAAGATGGCATTGTAATCAGCTAGCCATAATAATACACGTAGATAACATAGTGCACCAAGTTAATAGCTAGCTAAGTCGTGACGCGGGGCGCGACCTAGTCGATATCCAGCCGAGTCGGCATGTACATGGGTGCTAGGCTTGGATCAACGTAGCCGTGTCCATATGGATAGGCTAGGACGAGAGGCAAGGAGGTTGTGACTACTAGCTAGGCCAGGCTAGACTTGGTGGCCGTAGAACGGTTGTGGCTAGAAGACAAGGTGGCCGTGTCTTGTCCATGGCTAGGCCGAGACAAGGACGTTGTGGTCACTGGCTAGGCCAGGCCAAGAGATAGGGAGGCCGTGACTACTAGCTTGGCTAGGCCAAGAGACTAGGAGGCCGTATCTAGTTAGGCTAGGGACAAGGTGGTCGTGGCCACTGGATAGGCCAAGCCATGGGATAGGAAGGCCATGGCCACTAACTTGGCCAGGCCAAGAGACTAGGAGGCCGTGGCCTGATAGCTAGTCTATGCTAGGACGGAAGGAAAGGTGGTCGTGGCTACGGACAGGCTAGGCCTGAAGACAAGGAGGTCGTGGCCTGATGGATAGTCCATGCCGAGACATGGCTAGGCCGGAAGAAAAGGTGGCCGTGGCCAAGGACAGGCTAGGCCTGAAGACAAGGAGGCCGTGGCCTGATGGCTAGGTTAAGCCGAGAGAGAAGATAGTCATGGCCAGGATGACAGATAAGGAGGCCGTGGCCTGGCTAGCTAGGGAATTGGTGGCCACGACCTGGCTATCTAGTTGGCTGGATAGGAAATTGGTGGCCGTGGCTAGGTTATGAGACCCAACCAGATTAGCCTGGCTATGGAGTGCGGCCATGTTGGCGCTGGCACTTCGTTTGTAGCATACGAAACATATTCAAGGAATTCAGCCGTGGAAGTTCTGCGAATCGAAGTAATATTCCAAATATAATGCTTCTGGTAATTCAGAATATCATAGTAGCTTATTCTGAATATTTATAAATTGTACCAGTATATACTGATTAATACATGACAATTTGTATGGTTGTGCATAAAATAATGAGAGTTCAGCCGAGTGAAGCTCTAAAATCTTGCAGGCATATTGAAGGCCAGTATAGCCGTTAGATGGATACGCATTCTCAATTCTCTTGCGGAATATAATGTAGAAGTATGAATCTATAATTCTGATGCCAGGTCAGGAATTTATACATATTTACAAACATATAGAATACCGAGAGTTCAGCTGGGTGAATCTCTAGTACATATATAATTATAGATATGTCTCTGATGTGTTCAGAGGCGATTTTTACAATTTTTGCCCTTATAAAAAAACCACCATCAACATTAAGTCCCCTGCTTAGCATGGAAGAATACTGTTTCGTGCTAAGCACTAGATGGTGACAATGACACTAAAGAATTTTCAAAATTTAAGACTAAGTTAAAGAGTAATTACTAAGCTTTATCTCCTCCAGGCAATGTCATTGGCATATACTTGGGATTTAGGATTAGACTCTTTTGTGAGCAAGTAATAGACTCCGGTGCTCAGGATTTGATTATATAGTGACATGCACTAGCAATAACATCAGTGAGGCAGCAATGTGATGAACATCTATAGATGAAGCCCGAAGTCATAACCCGTTGTAGCAAGGCTGGAAATGGCAAAAGCCATCATGAGGAGTTGATGACAGACTGGAGCTATGGATGAGGCTGGCAGTGGACTCCAATATTTTCTTTTGAGGTAGATTTGAGTATGACAACTCTTGAAGCATTAAAGATCCATCGACTTTGTTTCCTATCAACCACGAGTACTTAGATTATGGCCCCTTTGAGTAGGTGAGAACCTTGTAGGTGGATGAGGTCTCCCTGTTTCCGAGTTTATCAAATCCCTTATTTGCACATCATTCGCTCCAGGAGGCTTCGAGTCTTCATACGATGTCTTCGAAGCTAACGGATAAGGCTATCATATGCAAAAGGAATCACCTGATTTGGAGTTTGTATGGCCGATCTTCCATACATGGACATTTGCAGTTTGTAATCCCGTGCAATTCTTAAAACTCCATGAACTTCAGTAAAAGACTTATATCTCTCAGCCCGTGTATCCGTTTGATATGCCCTTTTAGTATGTCATAGCAGAGACAAAGAAAAAAAATTATTATGAAGGATGCATCGTCCCGTTCCTCATTGATGCTTGCCGATTTTCTATACTTCCGAGAGAACCTTGTAAGCTGTATAGCTGAAACTAGTATTGTGACTGCAAGTACTTGTTTGTCTCAGGCTTTTTTGTAGATTGATGATGTCACCTTGAGAATTATTGATGCAACATCCTTTCTGTAATTAACCAGTGTGATAGAAATTTCCGGTGACAGAGGCGGAGTCCCCATGTCATGGGTGTGATCAGGTAAGGAAAGACATGCCAGTTGATGTCTTCCTATGTTGCTGTCGTTTCCGTTGCGCCGATGATGGAGTAAGATATGGAATTGAAGTTGAAGCCCTTGTTGGTGTTTGGACTGCTAAGTTGCAATTAAAGTGTTCTTTAAACTCTTGAGCATTGACTGGAATGAAATTGTGTTTATTATGACTCTGTAGCTCATAGGCTTATTCTTGCCCTTCTGATTGCGATGATGATATGCTTTGAATGCTTGTTGGGAAAAATCTTCCGGAGGCGTTGGGTGAAGTAGACGAGCTGAGAGGCGTTCCGTTGCCGATGTGCTACTATCAAGTCTTCAAGGACTTCGTTCCAAGCGACATCCCTTGAACTATCTTCTGAATCTTGGATTGTTGTATGGAATGGGATGCGATGAGCAGTCCCCAGTTACACTTCTGTTTGGTTACTAGAGATGTATTTTTGAGTCGGCTTGGGAATACAATACGGTCTTGTAAGGAGTTGTAGATGCGTACTAGATATGATGACGTGGTCGGATACGTGAAGATATCTCTGCGGCGTACTTTTTGAGAGCAAGGTATCCTCAAATTTGCGGCTCCCTGGTTGTCTATCTTCTATAAACTGGAGAGATTTTCGAAAATGAGGGGATCTTATGCAAACCTTCAATCCCCCAAGTATGATTCACGCGATTCTTCGTATGCAACTGTGCTTCATGCAATAGTCAATGCATATTTTGTTTGTTTGTTGAAGAGTCTCGGAACGTCAGGAACTATAGTTCTGTTTTACTGTTGATCATTAGGCGGGTCCCTTGATAGTAACTTCTGTAGCTGAGGTGCATCGTATTTGGATTCGCTCAAGGGTGATACGGCCATAAGTATATCTGGATCTTCCTTCAGGATCTTTGATCATAACAGGCACGTGTACGGCTTCATGTTGAGAAATTCCCGAGGCTCGTAAAGCTTTGACAGTGATGATGTTGACATCTGATCCAACATCAATAAACGTCTTATCAAATTCAACTTGCCCGATATGGGCGGTTGTAAGTGTTAGAGCATAGCTCGGTTGAACCCACCAAGCGTTGGTATATCAAGTTTGGTTGTCATATTTTAGTGAGTAAAAACTCATCTAAGAGTCACTTGATTATGTACTAGAGACAACTTCGTTTAGGTTAGACTAGAAAGTCTAAGAATGTTGAGCCATACAAGTATTACTCGAAGACCTGAATAATGTGAAGAAGTAACGAGCTACAACGACGACATCATCCTTCCTCTTGAGGTTAGTAATATTGACTTGAACTGTTTCATTCCTAACGTATCTTTCAAGTCGTGCTATATTGAAAACATAACTGCGAAGCTGTGTATGGATATATTATTCTAGTAGTGAGACATGATCATATGATCATAGTATTAGGGAATTAGACTACGAAGTATAACGCTTATCTTTTGAACTTCGTAGATATGACATCGACATAATCTTATGAATGTTGTTATGATTATGTGAATGGGTAATGGTGAATATTTCATCCTAGGAAACAATGTTTTACATTTGTTCAAAGGAAGTACATTCATGAACTTGTTTTATGAATCGAAAGGGAAATCGCTAGATCGTAACTTTGTTATGTATCTTGGTACAACTAATCACAATGCATGACTTATGATTTGGTATGACTAGTTTTGATTAATTAGTGTAACCGATCCTAAGTAATCACCTGAGGTGGTATGATCGATATTTGTAATTGGTGTGACCGATCCTAGTAATTGGTGTTACCGATCACAGAGTTGTGTAATCGATCCTTGTAGTTGGTGTAACCGGTCCTAGTAATTGGTGTAACCGGTCCTGGTAATTGGTGTAATCGATCCTAGTGATTGGTGTGACCGATCACAAGCAATACCATGTGTATATGGTAACCGGTCCTGGTAATTGGTGTAACCGATCCTGGTAACTGATGTAACCGGTCCTAGTAACTTGTGTGACCGATCACAAGTGCTTCCATATTAGGGTATAACCGATCCCAGTGATTAGTAGAACCGATTTAACCCATGGATATGATTTGATATTTGATCTATCACATAGTTATCTTGGAATACAGATGATGTAATACCCCGATATTCGGCAGTGGTTGACCGAATGGAATATAAGTAATGATTTGTCCTTTCCTAACACCGAGGCCTTTTCAGCACGATTGGCTCCAGAGTTGGCAGAAAACTCTGCAGTTAAGCGTGCTCGGGCGGGAGCAATCCAAGGATGGGTGACATCCCGGGAAGTTGATGCCGGATAACCGCAGCGATGCCCGTTGAAAACCTCACACTGCCGGATAACCGCAGTGGATAAATGGGGACAATATCGGTGGAGGGACGGGTCATTACAAATGGTATCAGAGCCGACGACGGGTCACCTGCCGAGGGTGGGAAGGTACGCTGGACAAGGTTGGTCCAGGTGCTTCTCATGAGGGGCAGGGAACGTCGGAGATCTGGGCTTGCGAATATATTCTTGAGCCGAGGACGGCTCCAATTTAAGGTGGTGGTATCGTAAAACCCTGATATTCGGTAGTGGTTGGCCGAATGGAATATAAGTAACGATTTGTCCTTTTCTAACACCAAGGCCTTTTCAGCACAATTGGATCCAGAGTTGGAAGAAAACTATGCAGTTAAGCGTGCTCGGGCGGGAGCAATCAAGGGATGGGTGACCTCCTGGGAAGTTGATGCCGGATAACCGCAGCGATGCCCGTTGAAAATCTCACACTGCAGGATAACCACAGTGGCTAAGTGGGGACAATATCGGTGGAGGGACGGGCCATTACAGATGAACAAATTCTAAACTTGTTTGGAAGTGTGGTATAATCGATGCCAAGATTGTAAATATGAAAGAGGATTTACAAAGAAGAGATGTCAACATTCTTTGAACACGTACAGTAACTCTTATTTTTATTGTTCAAAGATATTCCTTAGTACTCAAGGAGATCTTGTTCCGAAATAAATTAAGAATCTTTTAATTAAGGTTGTAAGTTTTACATGCTTTAATTAGCAACAATTAAATGCATATCTCTAGAGAATAAAAATTGGTAATATGCATTTACTAATTGGAGATTTCTATTGATAGATTTCAGGAAATATTTGACAAAGCATTTACTGGAATTATGAAAACCGAATGAGCATTTATTGCATATCTTAAGAATACTTTCGGTTTTGGAAATTCCTTGGTGTCCAAACATCCTTGGTCTATGAATACTAAGTTTACATTTCTAGCAAACCATCCTAAGAGCAAGGAAAACTTCATCTTTTTGTTGTTTCTGGTGGAGCCGTCTAATCGGAGAGGAAAGTACCCTAATTAGGCGAAATCTCTTACGAACGCTCGTTTAAAGACTTCTGTGGTATCAAGAAGCTCTACGAGTACCTTTGGTGGGAAACTAGATAATTGCAGTGTTATTAGTTTTCGATTGATTTGATTGACTAACGGTTGTTGAAACTTTAATTGCACCTAGTTTGTTTATTCTTGAGAATCTTCTTTTCTGATATGAGATTCACTAAAACTAGATCGAAGTATCGACGGGATCTTTAGAACTATTTGTAGATCTAAAGACATCTTGTGATAATCCATTGTTAACAGACTCCGTTCTGTGCGTGATTGATAACAAGAGATTCAAGTGGTGTTATGCAGGTTTTAATTAAAGATCAAAGAAGATTTGAAGACGAAGAAGATTTCTTATTGGTTTCTCATATCTTTGTGTTGCATAAACCTTGATCGGATGGGATCCAACTAGAATCAGATTTATTCGATTGATTAGTTGCGTGAGATCGACATCACCTTATAGTTTCTTGTAGGAATCTATATCGATTGATTGCGAATCTAAACTTAACTACTTTTGTAGTTATTGGATAGATTGATCTAATCAGGAAAAGGAGTTTATTAGCTTAAACGGAAGAGCCTTTGCATATGACTTGAGATATCTTATCTTAAAGAATCAATAGAGTTGTTACCAAATGGATTTATTGTTCCTTTACTGTTTGGAATACGATCCAAAGGAATTGTTCCAGTGCTTGCACTTATCGAAGTCGGAAGCGCAGGGATACTGAGGAAACTAAGTGAACTAGGCTTAGTTGCTTGTTCTCAACTATACGAAATTGGTTTAGATTTTGTATATCGGCTTAATTCTGAGAGTATTCAATTCTGTACTAGGTCCCGGGTTTTTTTTGCATTTGCGGTTTCCTCGTTAACAAAATCTTGCTGTGTCTTTTAATTTTCTATTTCCGCAATGATAATTTTTTATTATAATTAGAAGTAAAATACACAAACGTTAACTCCCCTTTACTTGATAGTGATCCTATAGAGTTTGGTTAAGTCTGAACCTATTATCAAGTAATCACACTTTGGTAGTCGTATTGTCTCGATCTTTTATCCATAGACAGTCACACAAAGTGTGAATACTGATTTGTAGTATTGTCTCGACTTTGTCCATAGATAATCACTTTTGGTAAGAGGACTTATAGGTGGATAAATTAAAGATTGTGGTATATTTGGGTACCCTCGTCTTTTTAATTGGTATCAGAGCAGGCAAACACGAAAATATCTGACAATCTGTGTTTGGTGCGATCCAACCTATAAAAATTGAATCTAAATGGCTGATTAAGTTAACGTAATGGCAGGATTTGACTACTTCAAAGACTCGTAGTGGAAGACACGAATGAAGTATATAATACTCTTGTTCCTAAATGTGTTAGGAATTAGGATTATGCCTATGTATGTCTTGGTTGACCTACATAATTCCTCGATTATCATAGAATTGTATCTCAATAAGGTTAGTAGCAATGATTATTGAAAATGCATAAGATTCCACATAAGATTTTTCATTATATGAACCATGACTATTCTGTTTTTGAAAAATCTGGGATCTTAAATATATTTTGGATTTGCTACCCAAATATATATATGTACATTTTCAGATCTAAGACTGTCAATGTGTCGCTGATTAGGATGCGATTTTGGAACCTTTGTAAATTTACAAAGAATATAATTCTATTAACAGTGGATTGCTTCATACACCCAACAACTGTTTTAATGAAGCAAGTGATCTTTTGAAATATTACAGGATTTATGATTCTAAAGGTATTTTTCACAAATATCTTGTCATGTTCAAAATTGTTTTTGTATACTCTATTGGAAAATTCTTGAGTGAATATCGTAAAATATTATCAAGTTTTGGTAATTATAGAGTAAACAAATCTTTGGACATGAATATAGGATTAATCCGTACTATAGATCCAGTCCATGAAAAATCGGTTTTCCAAAAGAAAAACCTAGTTGCAAAATTGGATTTGTTTCCCCACAAATCAAGGTTTCCGATTTTGGAAGGATTTCCTAAAACTAGTTATTTCCAGAATTTGATATCTTCACTCCCTATAAAATAAGATTATTTTGTGTTGTTCTTACAAACATCCTGGGAGAAATTGTCCGGAACCGAAACTAGGGTTTTTCATATTTCATTGATTTTTGAAAATATGAGGAAGAGGAAATCAAGAGAAGAAAAATATGAAACTGACAAGCTGGAATTGAATCCATATATTCTTTGTGGTGATATTGAGAACATCAAGTACCCTCACTTGATCAAAGACAAACATGAACTCACAATCTTTGTAAATAGTACATGTTTTGAGAGTGTTTTGGGGTAAAAACTGATTCTGTTGTTTTTGGTAAATTTGGGTGTGTTGATGAGAAACGAATTCAAACCCTAAACAAATGCACTGCATGGGAGTACTTTTAGATTCGAGAGATCAATCTGTAAGACTCTGGCCTAAACCAAGAAATGGCCTTTCCAGATTAAATTCGGTCACAAAGTGAAGGAGAATGGTTGATCTTAGGGAGGGAAGCGAAGAAGGTGTTTGAGATCAGAATGTTGAATTATGAAGGTGTGGCTGTTTTATGACTTGTATCAGAATGTGGAACTGGTTTGCAGAACATAAGCTATCAGTTCTTGGTGTTTTCTGGATACTTGTGTTGATAACACTTGTTGTTTTTTTGAAAAATAGGTTGAAATCCTATTTATACAAGTCATGTTCGAGCACACCATGACCTCGTAGGAAGTGGAGGTGATTAAGCAGTGGAGAAGTGGGGTTGTGTAAAAAGTGGTGATCACCACGTTTCCATTACGAGGGAAAACTGGTCACACTTTCACCCACTACTCTCATTGCTGTTAACCGCTCGTCCTTTCCTGACACTTTCTCGTAATGGGCGCGTTGCACGCCGCACAGTGTAAACCGCCAGACCAATACCCCAGTGAGCATCCCCCAGTTTGTGACATGTTTGATGTCTCGAGTGAATGGGTCAAGTCATGAGACTCGCCGCTAAAAGCAGCACATAGTGCTTTTAGGTCAAATTATTTGTGAAATAAATAAAACATCGCTTATAATCGATGTATATAAAGCATCGCTTTTAAACAAGCAGCTGGAAATAATCGATGTGCAGGAAACATCGTTGTTTTAGAGCTCGTTCAAATTAGTCGCGAATTGAACGTCTTAAAAAAAAGGGTAGCATGACCGGACACCTTTGGGTGATCGTTTGAGAACCCTATGGGTGAGCTACCACTTGGTCGATCGCTCCCCGTGGAGGAGGGGTGGCCGGTAATCACAATGCTACACTGTTGGCCTTCTGAAAACAAATCTACACCATCCAACTAGGCTAGTGAAGTTGGATGGACGAGATGATTTGCGGCAGTTGCATATTGCCATTGATGTAATTTAGGGTTTAGGAGCCGTGCGTCCAACCCTCTTTTATGCTATCGATTCACGACACTGGACATTAGTTTGAACAGGCCGATCGGTTAGGTGCAAAGGCAGGCTGCCAGTGATCATGCTGATGCCTTCTGGGCCGCCTGAAATTGGATCTAAGCCATTCAATTTGGCCGGCGAAGATGGACGACCGTTATAAATTTGCGACAACAGTACGTTGCCGCAACACAAACTAGGGCTTACAAAATAACGCGTTTACCCTACTTTGGGGAAAATGGTTTGGTGCCCTCTTGACTCGCCGCGGGTAGGTCGATCGACCATGGATAGAGTTGGGTCACTGGTGAACACGTTAGCACTTCTTTAATTATTCAAAGGAAGATTTAAGCCGTCCAACTAGGCTAGCTAAGTTGGGCGGTCGTGATGTTTTTTGAGACCGTTTTTGCCGGTCTTAGCTCGTTTGAGCTCATTTTTCAACAATGCGATCACCCATGTACTGGCTAACGTTTGAGGGTGTTGCGGTTGAACTAAATGGATTCCGACCGGCTGGGATATTAGTGGGCCCGCCGATGGTCATCATAATGATCGCCTAGTTCCGCTAGGAGTAGGCTAGACTTGTTGAATTGCGTGGCCAAATCGTGTGGCCGTGATCGTTTTTTAAGACTGACATGGACAATATAGATTTTCCTTAAGGAATTTAAACGCGTCGATCGAGCTAACTTTTAATTAAAAGTGTGTCGACATGCCGATCTCTTTGGCAGAGAGTGGTGTAGCCTACGTGAGTGTTTTTCATGCAGGTCTCAATACTGCCACTTCGGGAGATTCATGCTACTCTGCTGCGAGTGAACATTAACCGTCATGTCATGGAAATATTGAGAGTTCGGCTGGGAACATAGCATGGGAAAATACCAGACAGGTCAATGCATTAGTGAATAATGCCGGTGGGGAATAAAATTCACAGAATATTTGGGATCGTTGTTGTATGCACCATTCTGAGTGAATTTATACACACACACACACACACACACACATATATATATATATGTCCAAATATATTGAATTGCTCAATACATCCGTGAGCGAAGAGGTTTTTTCACTCATCACTTTCAGATGACTTTCGTTCCTTTGCAGGATGACAGCACATTAAATACAGGGTTTTACAATTTTAGCCCTGAATTAAATACCACCATCAACATTAAGTCCCCTGCTTAGCACGTAACAGTGACATTGTTACGGGGTAAGCAATGGATGGTGACAGTCAAGAGATAAAATGATCAAGTTAAGGTTAATAAATATTACCAGGGAAGTGACAGTTGTCTGACAGCCATATCAAGATTGTATCTTTCGGGTACGCTGATTTCAGTCTGGTCACACCAGCGAGCATGCTCTGCCAGTAAGCTTTGCTGGGCTGAAAGCATTCTCCTTTGACTATCTAACGGTCTTTTCTCGGATTTAATTAGGGTTTCAATATGATTTGATCGGCGTTGAATCCCAGTCTATCGGATAAATCTTGTTGTAGCCGTTCAACATATGCTTTCTCTTAGGGTTTCTGCAGCGTATATACATATATACAGGTGAAACTAAAACGTTCTTCTCGTTTCGGAATAGAGACTCCCTTGTTGAATCCATATCTCTCCATCATGTCAGACAGGAGTGGATCCTCTTCAACTCAGCCAGACTCTTCTACCAAACGCAGGCGGCTTGTATCCAGAGTATGACTTTGATTATCTCCTGTTTTTGAAGTGGTAAATCTTCCCTTTTCCTTTTTTTTTGACGTCTAACATCATTTTTCAGAGTGGACGAAACCCTGGGTCCCGTGACGAGCCCCCTGTCCGGATCCTCCGAGTCAAGAAGATCATACCGGTATGCCTTTCACTGGTGAATAAGATTTTATTTTTCATGACTGTAGGTGGAAAAAAAATCTTGTTGTTGTAGAGGTACCCTGCTGGAACATGTGTAACGGTGGTTGACGATGATGATATGGCCACTCCTCTTCCTTCAAGCTCAGACACACCTACTACTGCATACCTAGAAGACGCTGATTTGGGTATCTCCTCGTACGAGTACCCCAATGTAGGCTTGCCATTTGATATTCACATGAAGTGTTTATCTTCTAGTTACCGAACTGTTGGTAAGTTCTTAGTAAGGAGTTTGTGCCTTTATACACAAAAATATGGAGAAGGTATGGCCACATTGCTACCAGGAATGTGGTGCAACATTGTTCGTCTGCTTTGGTCACTATGGTGAACTGCCTTCTACCCATGGTAGAGATGGAAGATACATCCATTCGTGATGTTGCTGTATAAACTGTTGAAAAATGGGAAAACATGTTATCTACCTGCGAATCCATGGAGTTCAACGTGAGCTAGTTGCGGCAGTGCCTCGACATCATCAAAGTTGATCGAGCTAGCATCCTTGCCAATGTCGTTCCAGCTACGAAAGCTATCTTGGAAGAGGAGAAGGCTTTGGCCGCGGAATCCGAGAAAGTGGAGCAGGTGATCCAATACTTGAAGAGTAGGACTGAAAGGTATTAGGATAGGCTTAAAATGATGCTTTCAAGGGACTATAACTTATTGGATGGCCTTTTCTGAGCCGTACTTGTATTTTATTGTTTTGAATAAGTGGGTGTGAGAATGTTTGATCGTTCTTATTTTGTCTTGGATTTTGAACACTATTTTTGAAAATGAATTGCATTGGGTTTTGGTAAGTAGATGGAGTTTACATTAACATGCTTTAACTAATGAAAACTTCGATAATTCAAATATGATAGGAATGAAGAGTGCCTGATTGACCGTGTCATGAGATGGCGAGGGATGGAATAATGGTCAGGTGTAGTATGCCTTGAGCCATTTTCCATTGATGACCGCTTCCAATTTGCCTCCATCCTCTTTGAAAATCTTGTAGTACCCACTGCTATATGCTTTTGTGATCACATAAGGACCTTCCCATTTTGGAGAAAACTTTAGCGCGGACATGTCTTGCTGAATGTGCTTAGCAGTCTTTAATACCAGATATCCTATTTTAAAAACTCAAGGTTTTACGGCTTTATCATATGCTTTGGAGATCCTTTTTATGTATGCTTGAACATGCTCTTCCGCTTTAATTCTCCTGGAGTCTATAATATCTAACTATGCTATTCTGGAACTCGATGCTTCGGCCTCATTCCATTGAACTCCACTTGCTACTGCGATCCTAGTCGACGGGATTTTAATCTCTGCTGGGTGAATTGCATCTGCGCCATAAACAAGTGAATAAGGAGAAACATCGGTAACGCTCCTAGGTGCCATCCGATATGCCCATAGTGCCATAGGCAGTTGTTCGTGCCACGTCCTGGGATTGTCATGCACTGTTCGACTGAGAATTCGAGTCTTGTTGGTGCTTTCAGCTTGCCCATTCCCTTGAGGGTAGTAAGGAGTGGAAAAGACCTGCTTAACTCCATATTCTTCAAGCAATTCCTGTACTTGTTTGTTAGCGAATGGAGTACCGTTATCAGTAATGATGTGCTTAGGTACACCAAACCGACAAATGATGTATTCCTTAATGAATGCTGCGATTGTTTCTCCAGTGGTTCCTCGAAGAGGAATAGCTTCAACCCATTTGGTAAAGTATTCCGTCGCAGTTATGATGTACTCGTGCTGTTTCGATGATAGCGGATTGATTTTCCCAATAATATCAAGTCCCCAGCTGTAGAAAGGCCACGGGCTACTTACTGAATGAAGGGGAGTACAAGGCATGTGGATGAGATTCCCGTGAATCTGACATTTATGGCATTTCTGAACAAACGCCGCTGCATCATCCTCCATAGTTGGCCAGTAATACTTTTCGTGCACTTGAAGGAATAACTTCTTATTCCCTTGGTGTTCACCTTCATGTGTTTCTTTCAGCATAGTCGGGATTTCAGACTTTGCCAAACATCGTAGCAGGTCACCTCCAAAGCTTCTGCGGTATAGGATTCCGTCATGAAACACGAACCCTTTGCTTCATCTTGGCTGCATCCTTGTTGTTAGCGGGAAGCACACCGTCGAGAAGATAGTTGATGTATGGTTCTCGCCAGTCCTCAGCATAGCTGACGTTAAGGACCTCCAATTGATGCGGTGGCGCTTGACAACTGGAGCAAGAACCTTGGAGTGATCGAGATTAGGTCTCCATATTTGGCCAGTAGTAGCCAAGGCGTTGAAGGCGTCGGTAAAGAGTTACCACTAACGTTTGTCCGCAGATCTCGCCGTGAATACAATTAAGTTCTAGCTGTGCTTCTTCATCACCGAGACATCTTGACATGGATCCATCTGGGTTTCGATGGTATAATACTCCGTGAAGCATGAAGAAGTTTTGTAGGGTTTTGAGACTAACCTTTCCCTAGGAAAGCTAACTATTAAGCTCTTGAATAATCGGAGTTGTCCAATCGCTAGCTTCAGCATATTTGGACTGTAAAAGCCACGTTGACGCCACGGTCCGCCTCCTTACTGTCAAAGTCTCTCCAGACCTTCAAATTGCAGTTTTGAGGCCAATGTAGCTAAGCAATCAACGTGTTTGTTGTTATTGCAGCCGATATGGGTTATAGTTGCATCAACAAAGTAGTTCAATAACTTTTGTGCCTCAGATCTATAGGGGGCCAATGTTACCTCCTTGAGCGAATATACTCCTTTCATCTGGTTGACCAGTAGCTTAGAGTCGCCTCTCACTTCTAGATGTGTGGCTCCTGCTTGTTTGGCTAGCAACAATCCTATGAGGAAAGCTTTGTATTCTGCTGAATTGTTGGTGCACTGAAAGTCCAGCTTGAAATAATGCGAAAAGACTTCACCAGTTGGAGACACTAAAACTACACCTGCTCCTTGATAGACGCATTTATGTGTCTATTTTCATCTCTTTTATGTATAGTGTTAGTACCCATTTCTGTACTAATTTTGGTATTTTACCCCCTTGTAGGTGTTTTTGGAAAAATGGGCTCTTGCGGGAAAATTGGCTCGAAAAGTTGTTAAAGGCTCCTGGGAGGACATTTGCTATTCGGACTCTCATTTTGGATAAGGGGTAACCCATTTTCAGGCAGCTGCTAAGCACAGACCGAGACTGGATAGGGGGAGGTCACATTTCTTTACGTTTTCAAAAAAACAGAAAATGGCGGGAATTCTCTTCACACACAGGCGATTTTTTTGGATGGATTTTTGATCTATTTTTAGGGAGATTAAAGGGCTGAATTTGATTGGGTTTGTTCCTATGGACCTAACAGGCAAGGTAAGGGTGTTGGAATGGATCCAAAGTGGCTAGAACTCGAATTGGAAGCGAAAACTTTCCAAAAATATCATGGTTTATTTTGGGCAAGTTTCTTGGTTTATTCTTGGAAACTTACGTGTAGAAGTGGAAGGAAACTCTTCTTAAAGACTTGTTTCTATCAAGGGAGGAGTTTGGAGAGCTTTTATTGATCGAATGCACGTGAAACAGAAAAAAAAGAAGGAAATATCGAAGCTTGCTGTGGAGGAAAAAACCAAGTTTATTCTCGAATTTTCTTTGCTCTACTATGTATAAAAGGGTTGGTTAGGGTCCTAGGAAGGAGAGGAAGAAGTTAGGGGAAGTTTAGAGCCTTAGAGAAGCTAGAAAAACCATTGGAAGAAATCACGTTCTGCTGGTGCAAAACTGAACCGGAGAAGACGAAGAACACAGAACAGCGGAAAAAGAAAGTTGCAGAGGCAGACTTATTTTCAGTGACAACGAATTACGGTCGCATCATCCAGCAGTCACCAAAGCTCTTCAGCAACGATTCCGTCCGCTGTATTAGACTTTCAGCGACTACAGTATTCCCTTTTCTCCCTTGTAATCAGTTTTTGAGCCATAAACATGTATTTTGAGAACACGATTAATATGAGGAGCTAAACCCCTTAGCCGAGGCGACGGAGGAAGCCATTGTTCCATGAAAAGTGGTATAATTCTATTTTTATTATTTATTGCAATTATTTTACATGATTTTTTTGCATAGAACTTAAAAGAAAAATTGATTTTTATTGAGTGGTTGTGAATTGTTTTGATGGAACATGCTAGGTTTTGACACTTTTGATGTTTCATGCTTTGTGATTACAACTACTACTTCAAAAATCTATCAGAGGCAAATATTAGAATCACTTAAACGAAGAATATTGCATGAATATTGATTAGAGTTTATCGATTAATTGGTCAATGGTGGAATCCAGAGTCTTGGTACTTTCTTATTATTATTGAAACAATTTTATTTAATTCTAAAAAATCCTTCACAAGCCCGAGTTGAACGAACTTTACTCACCACTTTCACTACAACTTTAAAACCACATCACTCCTCCGGTATTACTGTTAGGGGTAGTAGATCCGTCGAAATACAGTAGCCACGCTTCTTCTTTGACAAAAGAGATTTCTGGAAACTCCCCAGGAAGATCTTCATGCAGTGTAGTAGTACCTTCTCCCGGGAATGCTGCTAGTAGGTCTGCCACTGCTTTCCCTTTAATAGTCCGCGGAGGAGTGCACGTTATATCGAGCTTTGACATTTGGAGTAACCATTTGGTCGGCCTGCCTATCAAGGCCGGTTTTGAGAGCAAGAACTTGGCAGGATCAGCTTTAGCTATTAGCACTACTTTGTTTGACAACAAGTAGTGTCTGAATTTCTGAATAGCGTGAATTAGGGATAGACACGCTTTTTCTGCCTTAGGATACCTGAGTTCAGCA
Source organism: Papaver atlanticum (assembly GCA_023531105.1). Lineage (NCBI taxonomy): Eukaryota > Viridiplantae > Streptophyta > Magnoliopsida > Ranunculales > Papaveraceae > Papaver > Papaver atlanticum. Next base: position 9,513,980 of record JAJJMB010000948.1, on the reverse strand, counting down.
TCTCTTAAAGTATGACTGAAGTAGTATATAGGGTGTTCAATCCTCTCATCATCTTCTTGAGCAAGGAGGGCTCCAACAGCAGCGTCGCTGGAAGCAGTGTAGAGGCACAATGGTCTCCCTTGTATGGGAGATTTCATAATGGCCGGTGATGACAATATTTGCTGAATCTTCCAAAAGGCTTCTTGCTGCTGCGTAGCCCAAACAAAGCTTGCTCCTTTTTTCAGCAAGGGGGTGAACGAAGCGATTAGCTGGGCTAATCCAGGTATAAAACGATGAATGTAGTTTACCTTGCCCATGAAGCTCTGGAGTTCTTTCATAGTTTGCGGAGGTGGCATCGTGAGGATGGCTTGAGTCTTGGTTGGATCTACCTTGATTCCTTCTGCAGTCAGTTCAAATGCCATAAATTTGCCAGAAGAGACTCCAAAAGCACATTTCAAAGGATTCATCTTCAGTTTGTACTCACGGCACCTTTCGAACACTTGCCGCAAAACGTCTGTGTGGGACGATCGAGTTTTTGATTTGACTACTATGTCATCTACATAATCTTCAACTTGCTTGTGCATCATGTCATGGAAAATCGCAGTCATGGCGTGTTGGTAGGTAGCACCAGCATTCTTCAAACCAAAGGGCATCACAGTATAATAAAAGTTTCCGAGAGGGGTTCAAAAAGCTGTCTTACTTGCGTCATGCTCATACATATTTATCTGGTTGTAGCCGCTGTACCCATCCATGAAGGAGAACATGCCATGTCTGCTGGTAGCATCTACTAGCATGTCGATGTTGGGAAGGGAAAAATCGTCCTTGGGGCAGCATTTGTTCAGATCTCTGAAATCAACGCAACATCTAATTTGGCCGCTTTTATTCTTTACGGGAACCATGTTGGCTAACCAGGTAGGATGGTGAATGGGCTTGATGAAGCCAGCGGCTAGTATCTTCTGAATCTCAGTCTTGATTTGTTCCTCTACATCATGCCTGAACTGCCTTGGAGATTGTTTGACTGGCTTGGATCCATGTATTATATGTAAATGATGAGTGACCAGTTTCTCATCCAGGCTGGGCATTTCTTCATATGTCCATGCGAATATGTCTTGATACTCCTTGAGAAGATTCACGAGCTTTGTGCGTTCGTCTGCAAATAGAGTCGAACTGATGGAGATGGATCTTGGAGATTCTGCATTCCCGATATCGACGATTTCGAGTTTATCGGTTGTGGAGTCGGTGCCATCCTGCAACTTCCGTGGAGCATCTGGTACTTCTTCTTGTGGCTTGTTGTTATTGTTGCATTCCATTGGGCGGAGAGACGGGGCAACAGTACCCCCTGTTAATTGCTAACAGCGGCGCCGGTATACAGTTTTCCCTTTCTGGTCACGAATCGCCACAAAAGTACGTTCCCTCTTAGTATGAAGATGAGCCGAGCTTTAGCTTGATGAAGAAGAATTAGCGCGTCCTGTCAGCAGAGGCGCTCCACGAGACTTGGTCTCTCTGTTCAGTGATGTGAGCCGGTCTTCCTCCTCGATCGACGCCCACGTGGGGAGTGGAGTATAGTAAACTTTGCTTGATGAATCTCGTGAACTTTCCTTTGGCTCAAACAGTTCTACGCCACAGATTGGTGCATAAGGAGACAATGACGCTGGAATGCGAACAACTTCTTCATTCAGCATAGTTTTCAGGCATTGGTGATACGTTGAGGGGATGATCTTATTATCATGAAGCCATGGTCTTCCCAGCATCATGTGGTAGTCTGGCTCTTTCTCAATTACTTCGAATTTTATCTTCGACTGGACAGGTCCTACTGATAGATTCAGATTGATGTACCCGTACGTGCTGGTTTGGTTTCCTTCGAAATCTATCATTATGGTAAGCTTCCGCACAACTTTATTTGGTCGAACCTTGGCTGTCTTGAGAGTTTTAAGAGTAATAACATTCGAGGACGCTCCCGTATCGATGAGAGCCCTTTTGAATTCTGAATCTTTGATGCGTGCAGTAACATGTAGGGCTATGTTATGGCCCTCCTCTGCCATCATGTCTTCTTTAGTAAACGTAACATTGTTCACGGACATCTCTGGTGTTTTTAAGATTTCTGGATGCGAAGGAACCAAACGCGTATCCAGAGCTATCTGATTAATTGCAGCAAATGTCTCCGCTCGTTGATCCTTTGAGAGGTGTAGAAGTTCACATAAACTTTCTACTAGAGAAGCTGCTTCCTGGTCCACCGGCCTATGGTTGGTAGTAAAACTGTTGACTTGAGTACGATCATCGTTTGAGGGGTTAGTTCTCAGTGCTGGAATTTATGGAGCAGGGGAACCGCCCAAATATGATGTCAACCTGACAAGAAAATTGAGTAAATTGTTTATCGTCTTTTTCATCAGATCCATATTCCTTGTGTGGATCTCCTGCACTCACACCAACTCGACCAAGGTTGGAATTTCTCCATTAGCAGTGCGATCAGATATAGTGTTGAGAGGAGAAACATCACCATTTGCAAGATTCTGACTGGCGTTTTGAGTTGTTGAATTAGTCCTAAGACCAACCATCTTTGTGAAAATTGGGATTGCAACCGAGAGATTAATCTCCCACTGTGGTCGCCAGTTGTTTTGGGGTAAAAAATGATTTTGCTGTTTTTGGTAAATTTGGGTGTGTGGATGAGAAACGAATTCAAACCCTAAACAAATGCACTGCACGGGAGTACTTTTAGATTCGAGAGATCAATCTGTAAGACTCTGGCCTAAACCAAGAAATGGTCGTTCCAGATTCAATTCGGTCACAAAGTAAAGGAGAAGGGTTGATCTTAGGGAGGGAAGCGAAGAAAGTGTTTGAGATCAGAATATTTAATTATGAAGGTGTGGCTGTTTTATGACTTGTATCAGAATGTGGAATTGGCTTGCAGAACGTAAGCTATCATTTCTTGGTGTTTTCTGGATACTTGTGTTGATAACACTTGTTGCTTTTTAGAAAAATAGGTTGAAATCCTATTTATACAAGTCATGTTCGAGCACACCCTGACCTCGTAGGAAGTGGAGGTGATTAAGCAGTGGAGAAGTGGGGTTGTATAAAAAGTGGTGATCACCACGTTTCCATTACGAAGGAAAACTTGTCACACTTTCACCCACTACTCTCATTGTTGTTAACCGCTCGTCCTTTCCTGACACTTTCTCGTAATGGGCGCGTTGCACGCCGCACGCTGTAAACCGCCAGACCAATACCCCAGTGAGCATCCCCCAGTTTTTGACATGTTTGATGTCTCGAGTGAATGGGTCAAGTCGTGTGACTCGCCGTTAAAAGCAGCACATGGTGCTTTTAGGTCAAATTATTTGTGAAATAAATAAAACATCGCTTATAATCGATGTATATAAAAGCATCGTTTTTTAAACAAGCAGCTGGAAATAATCGATGTGCAAGAAACATCGTTGTTTTAGAGCTCGTTCAAATTAGTCGCGAATTGAACTTCTTAAAAAAAAGGTAGCATGACCGGACACCTTTGGGTGATCGTTTGAGAACCCTATGGGTGAGCTACCACTATGTCGATCGCTCCCAATGGAGGAGGGGTGGCCGGTGATCACAATGCTACCCTGTTGGCCTCCTAAAAAAAATCTACACCATCCGACTAGGCTAACGAAGTTGGATGGACGAGATGATTTGCGGCAGTTGCATATTGCTGTTGATGTAATTTAGGGTTTAGGAGCCGTGCGGCCAACCATCTTTTTGGCAATCGATTCACGGCACTGGACATTAGTTTGAACAGGCCGATCGGTTAGGTGCAAAGGCAGGCTGCCGGTGATCATGCTGATGCCTTCTGGGCCGCCTGAAATTGGATCTAAGCCATTCAATTTGGCCGGCGAAGATGGACGTCCGTGATAAATTTGTGACAGCAGTACGTTGCCGCATCACAAACTAGGGCTTCCAAAACAGGGCGTTCACCATACTTTGGGGCAAACGGTTTGGTGCCCTCTTGACTCACCACGGGTAGGTCGATCGACCATGGATAGAGTTGGGTCGCCGGTTAACACGTTGGCACTTCTTTAATTATTCGAAGGAAGATTTAAGCCGTCCAACAAGGCTAGCTAAGTTGGGCGGTCGTGATGTTTTTATAGACCGTTTTTGCCGGTCTTAGCTCGTTTGAGCTCATTTTTCAACAACGCGATCACCCATGTTCTGGCTAACGTTTAAGGGTGTTGCGATTGAACTAAATGGATTCCGACTGGCTGGGATGTTAGTGGGCCCGCCGGTGGTCATCATGATGATCGCCTAGTTTCGTTAGGAGTAGGCTAGACTTATTGAATTGCGTGGCCAAATCGTGTGGCCGTGATCGTTTTTTAAGACTGACATGGACAGTTTAGATTTTCCTTAAGGAATTTAAACGCGTCGATCGAGCTAACTTTTAATTAAAAGTGTGTCGACATGCCGATCTCTTTGTCAGAGAGTGGTGTGGCCTACGTGAGTATTTTTCATACATGTCTCAATACTGCCACTTCGGGAGATTCATGCTACTCTGCTGCGAGTGAACATTAACCGTCATGTCATGGAAATATTGAGAGTTCGGCTGGGAACATAGCATGGGAAAATACCAGACAGGTCAATGCATTAGTGAATAATGTCGGTGGGGAATAAAATTCACAGAATATATTGGATCGTTGTTGTATGCACCATTCTGAGTGAATTTACACACACACACACACACACACACATATATATATATATGTCCAAATATATTGAATTGCTCAATACATCCGTGAGCGAAGAGGTTTTTTCACTCATCACTTTCAGATGACTTTCGTTCCTTTGCAGGATGACAACACATAAAATACAGGGTTTTACAATTTTAGCCCTGAACTAAAAACCACCATCAACAGAGAGATATCAAACTTTAAAAGGAGTAAATTTCACTTCTGAAAAGAGGTTCGATTCAGATGTTTCAGAAAGCAAAAATGTGAAGTTTGTTCAAGGTCGAAACTGGGGAAATCTGTATGGGTTTGAAAAATTCTCACCTGATATAGTAAGAATCTTCTATGCTAATATTCATAATATTAATCATGAGAACCTTACGTTTAGCACTCTTGTTGGATACACGTTTTATCATGTCAACAGAAAAGTGATATCAAAGATCATCAATTACGATGTGAGAGGGAATCATTTGATCTCTGGTATTGATATTGTTAGAGCACTGCTCGGTCAAACTCGCAAGCGTTGCTATCTCAAGCTTGTTTGTCAATGTTAGTGATCAAAACTATAAGTCTTGATTTCTAGTCTACTTATAGTGATGTCTCGGACTAGGATAGATTGTGTAGTTGAGCATTAGGCTTCACGACGTTCGTCATTTGAAGATGAAGAACTACTATGGAGAGCTTGTGGAACTTCGAAAACAAAAGGTATGTGGATACTAAAACTCATCTATCACTCGGAAAGTCTATTTCTACTCTATCTCCTATATTGAGACAAAAGTCGTATTACTATATAGTATTCGATTATACACATTTGAGATTTCGAGTTGAGTTTAACTCGCTTACATATTTCTCGAAATATGTGTTGGTAAGCTTTCGCTTCAATCAAGTTCATCTTATATTCTTGACGAAAGTCAAAAGATGATCATGTGAAAATCGCCGAGTAATATCTTACATGGTTTGTGTGATACAATCATTTGGTGTAGACTTGGAATGTTTCGTAATGATTATTTCAATAACTTGAAAATTTCTTTGATGCTAATTGAAAAAGCGGGGGTACAACAACCACACCCAATTCGCTTAGCAATTTGTATGGACTAACTCAATTATACTTTTAAGAGAATCAACTAGACAGTTAGACTCAATCTTAATAAAAAGTATATCAAAGAGTTATATCTCAATTTCTCGATTCAATCCGCAATCAATCAAATAGGAATTTGCGAGCCTGATTGAATACAAGAGAAATAACTTTAACGGTACCAAAGACCAATGTTCAAGGATCAATCAATTTCAATCAACAACCAAAGGTTGGATTTACCAATTGATCGATTCAACGTACAACCTGTGATATTTCAATTATATAACAAAATATAATGCGGAACAGAAATAACACAGACACCAGAAGTTTTGTTAATGAGGAAACCGCTAATGCAAAAAAAACCCGGACCTAGTCCAGATTTGAACACCACACTGTATTAAGCCGCTACAGACACTAGCCTACTACAAAGCTAACTTCGGTCTAGACCGTAGTTGATCCCTAATCAATCTCACACTGATTCAAGGTACAGTTGCGCTCCTTACGTCTCTGATCCCAGCAGGATACTACGCACTTGATTCCCTTAGCTAATCTCACCCACAACTAAGAGTTGCTACAACCCAAAGTCGAAGACTTGATAAACAAATCTGTATCACACAGAAAAGTCTATTGAATAGATAAATCTGTCTTCCACAGATATACCTACGAGGTTTTTTTCCGTCTTTTGATAAATCAAGGTGAACATGAACCAATCGATAACCCGGACTTATATTCCCGAAGAACAGCCTAGTATTATCAATCACCTCACAATAATCTTAATCGATTAACGAAACAAGATATTGTGGAATCACAAACGATGAGACAAAGGTGTTTGTGACTACTTTCCAATCTTGTCCATCGGAGATATAAATCTCAAGCCAATCTTACGATTGTACTCAATTACGATAGAAAACAGCAACAGATCACACAACTATAGAGAAAATAGTTGGGCCTGGCTTTACAATCCGAATGAAGTCTTTAATTCGTTAACCTACAAGGTTTCGTGAGAAACCTAAGGTTAAAGGAGAATCGACTCTATCTTATACAACTAGTATCACACAAGAGGTGTGGGGATTAGGTTTCTCAGTTGCTAGAGTTCTCCTTTATATAAATTTCAAATCAGGGTTTTGAATCTAAGTTACCTTGGTAACAAAGCATTCAATATTCACCGTTAGATGAAAACCTGATTGGATTCAAACTAATATATTTCAACCGTTAGATCGAACTTAGCTTGTTATACACAAATGAAATGTAACTTCATTTAGGTTTGAGTAACCGTACCTAAACGGGTACACTTAGTCGGTTCAATAATAGTTAACCAATGGTTAGCCATATGAGCACTTTCATATCAACCTTATTCATCTTTATCATAACTAGTTCAAATGACTCAAATGAACTAGTTAGAGAGTTGTTCAATTGCTTAGATCTCATAGAAGTATACAAGACACAATCGAAAAAAAATTGATTTTGATTCACTCGAATCAATTAATGAACATTATAGCCACAATTTGCAAAGATTGCATTCCTTATTATATAAATGTTTTAATTCATGAACAAACCGATTTTAGTAAGTAACCTACTTAAGTATGCAAACGGATACGCATACCTAAGTGTCCGGACCGAGTTTGGTTATGCCAGTACGCGTACGGGTACGCATACCATTTCACATTCCAAACTCCAGCAGAAATTCACGGAACCCAAACTTCCGTCAGTACGCGTACGGGTACGCATACCTAGGTTCCGAACCTCCAACAACCGCCAGTACGCGTAAGGGTACACATACTTTAGGTTCCCGATTTTTGATTTATACACAAATGTGAATACACACTATGCTTATATCCAAACATGGTTACTTGTTCTAAACTCTAATTTCAATCATTGAAACTTTCTTAGAAGATGTTAAAATATGTGTTATCCATAAACTATTTTCATCAAAGTGATTTTCAAGTTATTGAAATAATCAATATGATCTTCGTCACGAGTAAAGACGAACTTGGCTAAAGCGAAAGCTTACCAACACATATTTCGAGAAATAGATAGGCGAGATAAACTCGGCTCGAAATAGAAAATGTGTATAATTGAAGTCTATATAGCAATACGACTTTTGTCTCAAAATTGGAGATAGAATAGATAGACTTTTGAGTGATAGATAAGTTCAAGTCTCCACATACCTTTTGGTTGATGAAGTTCCACAAGTTCCCTTGTGTAGTTCTTCGTCTTCATTCGATGAACGCCGTGGAGTCTAAGGCTCAACTACACTTACTATCCTAATCCGAGACTTATCTATAAGTAGACTAGAAATCAAGACTTATAGTTTTGGAAACTAAACTTGACAAACAAGTTTGAGATAGCAACGCTTGTGAGTTCGACCGAGCAATGCTCTAACAATCTTCCCCTTTGTCATTTTTAGTGACAAAACTATCAATACATATGAAATACAAAATAAATAAACTTTGTATCTTCTCTTCCAAATGCTTGATCTCCTTGGTTCTTCAACATTACTCGAAATCTTCGTTACTTCCAAGTACTCCAATGATTCCAAATGTGTTCAACTCCGTATCATTGTTGTTGAAGATCCGTAGCTATAACAATGAAAAAACAATAGCTCTCAATCATTGTTATACAATGTCATAGTATAATTACATTGCATAAAAGTTCAATTGTATCACAACTTTGACAACAATACTATGGTGATATGTATCACTCCCCCTTAGTCAATACTTCATCTCACATGAAAACCACTCCCCCTTACATAATGATCCGAAAACCATATGTATTTGTAGTGTGAACTACACATTAATTCTCCCCCTTTTTGTCAATAAAATTGGCAAAGGTACGAAAATTTGTCGGATCCTAATGAAATTTCCATAGAGATACTTCATGACTAAAAGAAAAGCACATATCAATTTTTTTAGATGCAATCATATAGCTGAAACTAAATGAATTCATCAAGGAGTTTATAAAGATACAAGATAACCCCTATAATATTCCACAGCCGCACTCCCCACAAAGATTTTGCAATTAAGAACAAGTTCAAATAAGAACTCTCCCCCATAAAATGTCATTCCCGAAAGAACAACAAGAGCGACCTTACTTTTACAAGAAAAGAAGGATTTCTTTGGACATTAACAAATCTCATGAAACATGAATTTTGTATCCAAAATACTCAATTAAATTAACCACAAGAGAACCCATGATTAATTTAATTGGAAATGCTCACATAAGAAAACTTACGGAGCCGCACAATATTTACATAAAGATATGGACCAGGGAAAGACCAATACTGCGGAATATTCAAAGATTCTTTCTATTTTTCATCACTATTTGCATAGAGACATACAATAGACTTTAATCTTTGTAAACAAAAGTTCATCCTATCTTCCATCAATATTTGCATAAAGACATAATAGGCTTAACTTTTGTTTGTCAAAAGTTCATTCAATCTTTTATTAATACTTGCATACTGACATATGAAAGACTTAACTTTTGACCACGTATGGGACAATCATAGTTCACGGATGCAAACACACATATCCCATAACAAGTTGCAATATATAAAACCATAAATATTAATACTGCAAAATCATCTTCCAAATAAACTTTAGAATTTAAATAAATAAATCTAAAAACATTGCAAGATGAAAACGTTGGCAATAGCTATGTGTACTCACAATAATGGCTATTCCAAACCCTAGTTATCTTTCTTCAAACACAAGAATAAATTCTCATACGAAGTTTCCTAGACATAATAAGACAACTCTTAGAGAATATAATTAAAAAAACATCAGACATTGCCAACAACCAGAGATCGAACATAGACGAGTTCATCAGTTGCTTTCTTCAGTTCGTTTTTCAGAAATTCAAGATTCTTTGTTGCAATTCCAAGTTGTTCAAGTACGACACCAAAATCTCGAAGAAGATTTCCTACCAGTTGTGATGACATCTGATCCGGCAGTTTGTTTTCATGATCAACAACATGATAGCAGGTTATGAAAACAGGGTTCTCGTGAAACTCGATAGCCTTGCCGTTCTCAACTTCGTCTTCCTTGTTGCATCCATCCATTGTGCTCACAAAAAAAAGTTCAGGGGAACTTTTTGACGATACGAAATGTGTATGTATCAAAAAGGACATGATACATATATATATATATGAGTGCTTTATAGGAAAACCCTAGGGCTACTCGTATATGTTCCATATGGGTCAGGTGTACATGCACTTATGGTTACAGACTTGGTACAAGACCAAGAGAGTAATGGAGCCAAATTTAGAAGCAGTTTTGATAGAAATCAAAGACATATTCTAAACAAATTGACGACATCCTTAGCTCAAAATAACATAAGGTAATTGTTGATGAACAACAACTAAATGGTCAATGGGAAGAAAGACAAAAGTCCTTTAAGGCAATCAACAAAGAAATAATTCTCAAGAGTTAATGATCATAAATATTATACCATGTAATATACTGGAGCAAGGCTCAACAGTATTATGATCATCATTATGTAAAAGGGAAAATATAATGAAAATAATAATATAACAACGACTACTTTCTCAAGACGAAAGATCTTCTTGAGAATTATGAGCATCCTCTCACAGTTACAGGAAGGATGCTACATTGAGCAGTCAAGTTGTATCTTGATGAGCATTTTGCTCATCAAGAATATTGGCTTCTTCTCTCTTTCCTCCATGAAGGTTTTCAGAAAAATCAATAGGGTTGGTCGAAAGTGATTTAAATAGAGGAGAACAAGGGATACCTGAAACTGCTGCCTTCCTTGCCTTCTTAATGCTCCGTTTGAGTCTGTTTATACTTGTCTTGAGCACCGAGACTCGATTATTGATATGAACGAAGTCTGGAGCAGACATCTTGGATTCAAGACTTTCTTCAGAGAGAGGAAAGGAGTTTAAACATTTTTTCTTCCTCCTATGACTTTTTATCTTCTCAGAGTAATTTAAAGAGTCAGTTGTCCACCTGACGTTTTTTCTTCTACAATTGTAAGCGGTTTTTGTCTCATAATCATAATCAAGAGTTGGCTCATCACAGCAGTTTTCTTGATTACAGACAGGACCTTTTACTCTAGCTAGATGAGAGACAGGTTTAATTACTTCTTTAGACATCCATACAAGAATGTTATGAAGTTTTTCATTCCTAGTCGAAAACGACATCTCCTTTCAATGCGTCCTTTGTTTCCGCAATAATAACAGTTGAAGGAATTGTTCTTGACTGTTCTCATGTGGGATGATTTCAAAGGTGGACAATCCTTCTTCCTAGGAACATCAGCTGTTGAAGAAGGTTTTTCACATAGAGACTTGTCATTAGCACAGACAAAATTAATCTTACTAGTACTTGGAGCGTATATTCCTTTATAGCCCAGACCACGTGTATCACGATGTTCTTTACATGCTCCCAGCATAGAAGATAATTTTGTAGAGCTAGAATTGAATCTTTTAAGATTCTCTTCCAGTAAATTTACCTTATCAAGAGCAGCAGAAAGATCAGTCTCCCATAGTTTTTCTTTGGCGAGAAGACTGATTTCTCTATCATTAAAACATTTTTATTGAGAGTTGTATCTTGCTTTAGATTCTGCAAGTATTTCTTTCAACACAAAGAGATTCCGAAGAAGATTATCACATTCAGACATTTTTGAACGTACATCTTCTTCTCGATCTTTAACGGTAGATTGTAAGAGTTTGTAGCCACAATCATAACCTTTAAAGAGTTTTCTTAGTTTTGTGTTTTCTTGAAAGAGAGGTGTAAGATATTCAGCCAAACAAGTTGTTGACTTCTTTTCTTTTAATACATGGTCAAAGAGCTTGATATATTGAGAGACTTCCTCATTAATACTTTGTACTTCTTCTGAATCACTTTCATATGAAAGATCATCCAACTGTTCATCTAGACATTTTTCCCATTTGAACGCAGATTCAGTCAAAGGAGAAGATTAGGGAGATTTCTCAGATGTATAAAGATTTTGAACCAAATCAGAGTAAATCTGAACTGGTGTTGTGTTATCAGAGATAACACTTCTATCCATAGAGTCAAATCGCTACAAACACATACTTATGAGGTCTTAAACGTGTTTGCCTGCTCTGATACCAATTGAAAAAGCGGAGGTACAACAACCACACCCAATATTTCGCTTAGCAATCTGTATGGACTAACTCCAATATACTTTCAAGAGAATCAACTAGACAGTCATAATCAATCTTAATAAAAAGTATATCAAAGAGTTATATCTCAATTTCTTGATTCAATCCGCAATCAAACAAATAGGAATTTGCGAGCCTGATTGAATACAAGAGAAATAACTTGAACAGTACCAAATACCAATGTTCAAGGATCAATCAATTTCAATCAACAACCAAAGGTTGGATTTACCAATTGATTGATTCAACGAGCAACCGGTGATATTTAAATTATAATAAAATATAATGCGGAACTGAAATAACATAGACACCAGAAGTTTTGTTAACGAGGAAACCGCAAATGCAGAAAACCCCCAGGACCTAGTCAAGATTTGAACACCTAACTGTATTAATCCGCTACAGACACTAGCCTACTACAAAGCTAACTTCGGTCTGGACTGTAGTTGAACCCTAATCAATCTCACACTGATTCAAGGTACAGCTACGCTCCTTACGTCTCTGATCCCAGCAGGATACTACGTACTTGATTCCCTTAGCTGATCTCACCCACAACTAAGAGTTGCTACGACCCAAATTCGAAGACTTGATAAACAAATATGTATCACACAGAAAAGTCTATTGAATAGATAAATCTGTCTCCCACAGATATACCTACGAGTTTTTGTTTCGTCTTTTGATAAATCAAGGTGAACAAGAACCAATCGATAACCCGGACTTATATTCCCGAAAAACAGCCTAGGATTATCAATCACCTCACAATAATCTTAATCGATTAACGAAACAAGATATTATGGAATCACAAACGATGAGACGAAGGTGTTTGTGACTACTTTTCAATCTTGCCTATCGGAGATATAAATCTCAAGACAATCTTGCGATTGTATTCAATCACGATAGAAAACAGCAAGATCAGATCACGTAACTACAGATAAAATAGTTGGGTCTTGCTTCACAATCCCAATGAAGTCTTTAAGTCGTTAACCTACAGGGTTTCGTGGGAAACCTAAGGTTAAAGGAGAATCGACTCTATCTTATACAACTAGTATCACACAGGAGGTGTGGGGATTAGGTTTCTCGGTTGCTAGAGTTCTCCTTTATATAGATTTCAAATAAGGGTTTGCAATCTAAGTTACCTTGGTAACAAAGCATTCAATATTCACCGTTAGATGAAAACCTGATTAGATTCAAGCTAATATCTTTCAACCGTTAGATCGAACTTAGCTTGTTATACTCAGTCGGTTCAACAATAGTTTACCAATGGTTATCCATATAAGCACTTTCATACCAACCTTATTCATCTTTATCATAACTAGTTCAAATGACTCAAATGAACTAGTTAGAGAGTTGTTCAATTGCTTAGATCTCATAGAAGTATACAAGACACAATCGAAGAAAAATCGATTTTGATTCACTCGAATCAATTCATGAACATTATAGCCACGGTTTGCAAAGATTGCATTCCTTATTATATAAATGTTTTAGTTTATGAACAAATCGATTTTAGTAAGTAACTTACTTAAGTATGCAAACGGGTACGCATACCTAAGTGGCCGGACCGAGTTTGGTTATGCCAGTACGCGTACGGGTACGCATACCATTTCACATTCCAAACTCCAGCAGAAATTCACGGAACCCAAACTTCCGTCTGTATACGTACGGGTACGTATACGCATACCTAGGTTCCGGACTTCCAACAACCGCCAGTATGCGTACGGGTACGCATACTTTAGGTTCCCGGTTTTGGATTTATACACAAATTTGAATACACACTACTTATATCCAAACATGGTTACTTGTTCTAAACTCTCATTTCAATCATTGAAGCTTTGTTAGAGGATGTTAAAATAGTTGTTATCCACAAACTATTTTCATCAAAGCGATTTTCAAGTTATTGAAATAATTAATATGACCTTCGTCACGAGTAAAGACGAACTTGGCTAATGCGAAAGCTTACCAACACATATTTCAATGCGACTTTTGTCTAAAAATAGGAGATAAAATAGATAGACTTTTGAGTGACAGATAAGTTCAAGTCTCCACATACCTTTTGGTTGATGAAGTTCCACAAATTCCCTTGAGTAGTTCTTCGTCTTCATTCGATGAACGCCGTGGAGTCTAAGGCTCAACTACACTTACTATCCTAATCCGAAACTTAGCTATAAGTAGATTAGAAATCAAGACTTATAGTTTTGGCAACTAAACTTGACAAACAAGCTTGAGAGAGCAACGCTTACGAGTTCGACCGAGCAATGCTCTAACACTTAAAATCAAGAAAAAAGCTATTGTCATTCTCTAAGAATGTTTCAATAATTGAAATAGAGTTTAGAACACTTAACCATCATTGGATTATAAACATAGTATATGTTCTTGCATATATGTGATCCATGACAGGAACTATAGTATGCATACCCGTATGCGTACCAGTTAGTTGTGAAATTCCGAGTACCTAAGTACACATACCCGTACGCGTACTGGCGAAGGTTTTGGGTCCAGGAATTTCTCTTGTGTTTGGAAGTATGTGTACCTGTTTGCATACTGGCGAACGCAAACTCAGTCTGGCTACTTAAGTATGCGTACCCATTTGCATACTTGAGTGGTTAAAGTTCTAGAATCGGTTTGTTAATGAACTAATACATTTATATAATAAGGAATATATTCTTTGCAAACTGTGGCTATAATGTTCATGAATTGATTCGAGTGAATCAAACTGATTTTGCTTCAATTGTGTTCTTGTATACTTCTATGAGAATATAACAATTGAACAACTCTATAACTAGTTTCATTTGAGTCATTTGAACTAGTTGTGGTTAAGATGAATAAGGTTGATATGAGAGTGTTCATATAACTAACTTCGGTTAAAAACTGTTGAGCCAACCTAGTGTACACGTTTAGGTACGGTTACTCAAACCTAAATGAAGGTACATTTCATTTGTGTATAACAAGATAAGTTTGATCCAACGGTTGAAAGATATTAGCTTGAGTCTAATCAGGTTTTCATCTTACGGTGAATATTGAATGCTTTGTTACCAAGGAAACTTAGATTGCAAACCCTGATTTGAAAACTATATAAGGAAGAACTATAGCAACTGGAAACCTAATCCCCACACCTCCTGTATGATACTAGTTGCGAAAAGAGTTGATTCTCCTTTAACCTTAGGTTTTTCACGAAACCCTGTAAGTTAACGACTTAAAGACTTCATTGGGATTGTAAAGCCAGACCCAACTATTTTCTCTGTAGTTGCGTGTTCTGATCTTACTTCTATTATCGTGATTGAGTATTATCTTTGCTAAGATTTGCTTGAGATTTATCTCTGATAGGTAAGATTAAAAGTAGTCACAAACATCTTCGTCTCATCGTTTGTGATTCCACAATATCTTGTTTCGCTTCCATACGATTAAGATTATTATGAGGTGATTGATAATACTAGGTTGTTCTTCGGGAATATAAGTCCGGTTTATCAATTGGTTCCTGTGCACCTTGATTTATCAAAAGACAGAGCAAAACTCATAGGTATTTCTGTGGGAGACATATTTATCTATTCCAATAGACTTTTCTGTGTGAGACAGATTTTTTTATCAAGTCTTCGACTTTGGGTCATAGCAACTCTTGGTTGTGGGTGAGCTCAATCAAGTGCGTAGAATCCTGCTGGGGTTCAGAGACGTAAGGAGCGCAACTGTACCTTGATCAATGTGAGATTGATTAGGGATCAACTACATTCTAGTCCGAAGTTCATTGGTAGTAGGCTAGTGTATGTAGCAGCTTAATACAGTGTGGTGTTCAAAGCTGGACTAGGTCCCGGGGTTTTTCTGCATTTGCGGTTTCCTCGTTAACAAAATTTATGGTGTCCGTGTTATTTCTTTTCCGCATTATATTTTGTTATATAATAGAAATATTACAGGTTGTGTGTTAAGTTCAATCAGTTCTTGAATACGGCCTTTGGGTTGTTGATTGAATTGATTGACACTTGGATATTGGTTTGTGATACCGTCCAAGTTATTTCTCTTATTCAATCGGGCTCGCAAATTCCTATTTGTTTGATTGCAGATTGAATTGAGATATAACTCTTTGATATACTTTTCTATAGATTGAGTCTAACTGTCTAGTTTATTCTTTTGAAAGTATATTGGAGTTTGTCCATTCAGATTGCCGAACGAAATATTGGGTGTGGTTGTTAGACCCCCGCTTTTTCAATTGGTATCAGAGCAAGCAAACACTTTTAATACCTCATAAGTTTGTGTTTGTAGCAATATGACTCTATGGACATAAGTGATATCTCTATAAACGCACCTCCAGATCCAGGGATTTCTTAATTCTCTTCCATGACTGATTTAATAAAATATGTAGAAGAAATTCTATCTAAACCTCCACCTGGTTTAAAATCCCTTGAAGTGTTTTCAGGGCTTGAAAAGAAACTGGAAAGCTTATCTCTTGATGTTGAGTTATACCTCCAGAAAGAACAAGAATCTCTTGATTAGCTAAATCTAGTTTTGATGAATAATATTCATGTTGAGGTTGACATTGATTTACTAATCAGTGAGAGCAATGTTCCTCCTCTGTGCAATCCAATTGGTTGTAGCAACCTAATTGATTTACATGAAGAGTTTATGTCCGAGTCTCCTGACTGCATCACCTCTAAGCATGAATCAATTCATTGGTCAATTCCTGATACTTCATACCAATATAATAGTATTGTTTCTCCTTATGAAAAAGTGAGGATGTCTCTTCGTATCAAAAGAGTTTCCCTGTGCAATACTGTATATTATCTGCAAAGACTGTTGGTTATAAGTTGTAAACGAAGAAATCAGGAACACAAACTGTCTTGTGCTCTTTTTAAGTTCTTTGAGAAACTTGTAAAAACTATCCTTTGGGTTTCTCTCAATAATGTAAGATGTAAGAGTTGTTGGAAAGAAACTATTTCTTGGTGCCATGGTGAGCAAGACATTGTTCACCTCAACACAACTTGATTGTGTTGGAAGTGCATTCTCACCAAGAAATTCCCTGCTATGTATACTATGAGGCAAGCACGAGAATTGGGGCATACATGTTGCGTTAGGTACGATTTTGAATCTTTGGTAAGGTTGTAGAATTCAATTGGATTCTTCTAAAAGGTATGTCTATAAACTTGAGCAAGATTTATGTTTTTTATCATTTGCTTAGAGTACTTATAATGATCCATGTACCTTGCTTATCGTTCATTTCTACCTAACTTGATATGTGTTTAAGGTTCTTAAATGTTTAGGTATAAAAATAGTAGGTCGGGATGTTTGGACTTCATGGTACACATACCAGGTATGCATACCATCATTTAAAATCAAATTCTAGGGGTTTTAGTATGCATACCCATTTGCATACTGCTCCAGGTCACGAAAATTCGTTTGCAAACCCGTATGCATACTGGCCTATAGATGTCGATTTTCGGTAAACTTATTTTGGCCGTAAATTCTTCGTCCGAACTCGGAATGACCTCATTATTTTTGCATTCCCTTCCACTTTGAATTATCTTGAAAATAGAGATGAGAATTACTGAATTTGGAAGAGGTAAGATTGGTCTTTGTCCCGACTCTTGTTTTTGAGTGTTTTGCTTCGTTTCGTCGCTCTTGTTCCACTTCTATTGGACTTGAGCACTTGGATTCTTGGAGTAGTTCTCTTCTAAGCTCATTTGTAGCTTTTACAAGAATGTTGTTGGTGAATCACAAAGAAGGAAGTTCAAGAATGGGCAGTAATACATATTGCTATGGGATTCTTGAATGTTCACAATCATCTTTTGTGAACTATGGTGCATAGTCGATAATGACTTTGTATGTTCTTCTTTGTTAAGAAAATCTTTTTATACGCCTTTGGTAGCTATTCTTGGTGTAAATCCGTGCGAAAAAGATTGATTCTACCCTCTAAGTACAAATCATCTTTTATGTGCATTATGAGTTTGTCTTGATGTCTAGGAAACTTCTTATGAGAATTTATTCTTGTGTTTAAGAAGGATAACTAGGGTTTGGAATAGCCATTATTGTGAGTACACATAGCTATTGCATTTTCATCTTGCAATGTTTTTAGATTTATTTGTTTAAATTCTAAAGTTATTTGGAAGATGATTTTTGCAGTATTAATCTTTATGGTTTTATATATTGCAAATTGTTATGGGATATGTTGTTTACGTCCGTGAACCTTGACTGTCCCATAGTTTCTCAAAAGTTAACTCTATTATATGTCGGTATGAAAATATTGATAAAAGATAGAATGAACTTTTGACTACAAAAGTTAAGCCTATTATGTCATTATGCAAATATTGATGGAAGATAGGATGAACTTTTGTTTACAAAGATTAAGTCTATTATATGTCATTGTGCAAAAAGTGATGAAAAATAGAATGAATCGTTGATTATTCCGCAGTATTGGTCTTTCCTTGATCCACATATCTGTGTATGTACTGTGCGGCTCCGTAAGTTCTCTTATGTTGAGCATGACCAATTGAATTGATCATTTTCCTTGTGGTTAATTCAATTGAGTTTTTTTTTTGATACAAAATCATGTTTCATGTGATTTGTTAATGTCAAAAGAAATCCTTCTTTTCTTGTAAAAGTAAGGTCGCTCTTGTTGTTCTTTCGGGAATGACATTTTATGGGGGAGAGTTCTTAATTGAACTTGTGCTTAATTGCCAAATCTTTTTGGGGAGTGCGGCTGTGGAATATTGTAGGGGTTTTCTTGTATCTTTATAAACTCCTTGATGAATACACTAAGTTTCGACTATGTGAAATCATCGAAACAAGTTGATATGTTTTTCTTTTTTTTCATGAAGTATCTCTATGAAAATTTCATGAGGATCCCACTAGTTTTCGTACCTTTGCCAATTTATATTGACAAAAAGGGGGGAAATTAATGTGTAGTTCATACTACAAATACATATGATTTACGGATCATTATGTAAAGGGGAGTGGTTTTCATTGTGAGATGAAGTATTGACTAAGGGGGAGTGATACATATCACCATAGTATTGTTGTCAAAGTTGTGATACAATTAGACTTTGATGATGTGTAATAATACTATGACACTGTATAATAATGATTGGGAGCAACTGTTTTCTCATTGTTATTGCTACGGATCTTCAACAACTATGATGCTGAATTGAACACATTTCAAATCATTGGAGTACTTGGAAGTGACGAAGATTTCGAGTAATGTTGAAGAACCAAGGAGATCAAGCATTTGGATGAGAAGCTACAAAGTTTATTTAGTTTGTAATCCATATGTATTGATAGTTTTGTCACTAAAATTGACAAGGGGGGAGATTGTTAGAGCACTGCTCGGTCAAACTCCCAAGTGTTGCTATCTCAAGCTTGTTTGTTAATGTTAGTGATCAAAACTATAAGTCTTGATTTCTAGTCTACTTATAGTGATGTCTCGGACTAAGATAGATTGTGTAGTTGAGCATTAGACTTCACGATGTTCATCATTTGAAGACGAAGAACTACTAAGGAGAGCTTGTGGAGTTTCATCAACAAAAGGTATGTGGATACTAAAACTCATCTATCACTTGGAAAGTCTATTTCTACTCTATCTCCTATATTGAGACAAAAGTCGTATTACTATATAGTATTCGATTATACACATTTGAGATTTCGAGCTGAGTTTAATTCGCTTACATATTTCTCGAAATATGTGTTGGTAAGATTTCGCTTCAACCAAGTTCATCTTATATTCTTGACGAAAGTAAAAAAATGATCATGTGAAAATCGCCGAGTAACATCTTACATGGTTTGTGTGATACAATCATTTGGTGTAGACTTGGAAAGTTTCGTAATGATTATTTCAATAACTTGAAAATTGCTTTGATGCTAATAGTTCGTGAAAACAGCTATTGTCATCCTCTAAGAATGTTTCAATGATTGAAATCGAGTTTAGAACACTTAACCATCATTGGATTATAAACATGGTATGTGTTCTTGCATATATGTGATCCATGACCGGAACTATAGTATGCATACCCGTATGCGTACCTGTTAGTTATGAAATTCCGAGTACCTAAGTACACATACCCATACGTGTACTAGCGAAGGGTTTGGGTTCAGTAATTTCTGCTATGTTTGGAAGTATGCGTACCCGTTTGCATACTGGCTAACACAAACTTAGTTCGGTTACTTAAGTATGCGTACCCTTTTGCATACTTGAGTGGTTAAAGTTCTAGAATCGGTTTGTTCATGAACTAATACATTTATATAATAAAGAATGCATTCTTTGCAAACCGTGGCTATAATGTTCATGAATTGATTCGAGTGAATCAAACCGATTTTGCTTCAATTGTGTTCTTGTATACTTCTATGAGAATATAGCAATTGAACAACTCTATAACTAGTTTCATTTGAGTGATTTGAACTAATTGGGATTAAGATGAATAAGGTTGATATGAGAGTGTTCATATAGCTAACTTCGGTTAACTACTGTTGAGCCAACCTAGTGTATACGTTTAGGTACGGTTACTCAAACCTAAATGAAGGTACATTTCATTTGTGTATAACAAGCTAAGTTCGATCTAACGGTTGAAAGATATTAGCTTAAGTCTAATCAAGTTTTCATCTAACGGTGAATATTTAATGCTTTGTTACCAAGGTAACTTATATTGCAAACCCTGATTTGAAAACTATATAAGGGAGAACTCTAACAACTGGAAACCTAATCCCCACACCTCCTGTATGATACTAGTTGCGAAAAGAGATGATTCTCCTTTAACCTTAGGTTTTTCATGAAACCCTATAAGTTAACGACTTAAAGACTTCATTGGGATTGTGAAGCCAGACCCACCTATTTTCTCTGTAGTTGCGTGTTCTGATCTTACTTCTATTATCGTGATTGAGTATTATCTTTGCTAAGATTTGCTTGAGATTTATCTCCGATAGGTAAGATTAAAAGTAGTCACAAACATCTTCGTCTCATCGTTTGTGATTCCACAATATCTTGTTTCGCTTCCATACGATTAAAATTATTATGAGGTGATTGATAATACTAGGCTGTTTTTCGGGAATATAAGTCCGGTTTATCAATTGGTTCCTGTGCACCTTGATTTATCAAAAGACAAAGCAAAACTCGTAGGTATTTCTGTGGGAGACATATTTATCTATTCCAATAGACTTTTCTGTGTGAGACAGATTTTTTTATCAAGTCTTCGACTTTGGGTCATAGCAACTCTTGGTTGTGGGTGAGCTCAATCAAGTGCGTAGAATCCTGCTGGGGTTCAGAGACGTAAGGAACGCAACTGTACCTTGATCAGTGTGAGATTGATTAGGGCTCAACTACATTCCAGTCCGAAGTTCATTGGTAGTAGGGTAGTGTATGTAGCAGCTTAATACAGTATGGTGTTCAAAGCTGGACTAGGTCCCGGGGTTTTTCTGCATTTGCGGTTTCCTCGTTAACAAAATTTCTGGTGTCCGTGTTATTTCTTTTCCGCATTGTAGTTATTGGATAGATTGATCTAACCAGGCAAATGAGTTTATTAATTTAAACGGAAGAGCCTTTGCATATGACTTGAGATATCTTATCTTAAAAGAATCAATAAAGTTTTTACCAAACAGATTTGTTGTTCCTTTATTGTTTAGAATGTACTATCCAAAAATCGCTCTTAGGTAAAACAATATACTATTTAAGTACTTTCTTTAGGTTCGATAATTAAAATCGCACAAAACGAGCCTAAACCAAGAAGTTGTCCATTCACGTTTTGCTTCGGTTACAAAGAGAGAAGATGGGTTGATCTTAGGGGAGGGAAAACAAATAAGTTGAGGAAATCAGTGGTGATTGAATTGGGTGTGAGGTTATTGAACTATGGAAGAAGAAGAAGAAGAGCTTGAGAATGAAAAGCTTGTTCTGTCTTTGAATAGACAAGGTATTCTGTTTATAGTTGTATGGAACACTCACTGTTTCCTCGTAAGTAGTGGAGGTACTGGAGAGATGAAGATAGTGTGTTAGAGCATAGCTCGGTTTAACCCACCAAGCATTGGTATGTCAAGTTTTGTTGTCATATTTTAGTGAATCAAAACTTATCTAAGAGTCGCTTGATTATGTACTAGAGACAACTTCGTATAGGTTAGACTAGAAAGTCTAGGAATATTGAGACATACAAGTATTACTCGAAGACCTGAAGAACGTGAAGAAGTAACGAGCTACGACGACGACATCATCCTTCCTCTTGAGGTTAGTAATATTGACTTGAACTGTTTCATTCCTAACGTATCTTTCAAGTCGTGCTATATTGAAAACATAACTGCGAAGATGTGTATGGATATATTACTCTAGTAGTGATACATGATCATATGATCATAGTATTAGGGAATTAAACTACGAAGTATAACGCTTATCTTTTGAACTTCGTAGATATGACATCGACATAATCTTATGAATGTTGTTATGATTATGTGTATAGGTAAAGGTGAAGATTTCTTCCTTGGAAACAATGTTTTACATTTATTTAAAGGTAGTACATTCATGAACTTTTTTTATGAATCAAAAGGGAAATCGCTAGGCTTATTGGTATTGTTAATTATTGCAAATCTTTGGATAACCAATATGTGTGAGATGGTAGAACCGATCCTAACTTGTTATGCATCTTGGTATAACTAATCGCAATGCCTAACTTATGATTTGATATGACTAGTTTTGACTAACTAGTGTAACCGATCCTAAGTAATCACCTGAGATGGTACGATCGATATTTGTAATTGGTGTGACCGATCCTGGTAATTGGTGTGACCGATCGCAAAAGAGTTGTGTAATCTATCCTTGTAATTGGTGTAACCGATCCTAGTAATTAGTGTAACCGATCCTGGTAATTAGTGTAATCGATCCTAGCGACTGGTGTGACCGATCACAAGCAATACCATGTGTATATGGTAACCGGTCCTGGTAATTGATGTAACCGATCCTGGTAACTGATGTAAACGGTCCTGGTAACTTGAGTGACCGATCACAAGTGTTCCATATTAAGGTATAACCGATCCCAGTGATAAGTAAAACCGATTGAACCCATGAATGTGATTTGATATTTGATCAATCACATAGTTGTCTTGGAATACAGATGAACCAATTCATAACTTGTTTGGAAGTGTGGTATAATCGATTCAAGATTGTAAATATGAAAGATGATTTACAAAGAAAAAATGTCAACATACTTTGAACACAAACAATAACTCTTATCTTTTATTGTTCAAAGATATTCCTTAATTCCTCAAGGAGATCCCGTTCCGAAATAAATTAAGAATCTTTTAATTAAGGTTGTTAGTTTTATATGCTTTAATTACCAGTAATTAAAAGCATATCTCTAGAGAATAAAAATTAGTAATGTGCATTTACTAATTGGAGATTTTCTATTGAGAGATTTCGAAAAATATTGGACAAAGCATTTCCTGGAATTATGAAAACCGAATGGGCATTTATTGCATATCTTGAGTATACTTTCGGTTTTGGAAATTCCTTGGTGTCCAAACATCCTTGGTCTATAAATACCTAAGTTTGCATTTCTAGCAAACTGTCCTAAGAGCCAGGCAAACTTAATCTTTTTGTTGTTTCTGGTGGAGCTGTCTATCCAAAGAGGAAAGTACCCTAATTAGACGAAATCTCTAACGACCGCTTGTTTAAAGACTTCTGTGGGATCAAGAAGCTCTACGCGTATTGTTAGTGGGAAACTAGATAATTGCATTTTATTAGTTTTCGATTGATTTTATTGACTAATGGTTGTTGAAACTCTTATTGCACCTAGTTTGTTTATTCCTTAGAATCTTCTCTTTTGATATAAGATTCACTCAAACTAGATCAAAGTATCGACGGGATCTTTAGAACTGTTTGTAGATCTAAAAACATCTTGTGATAATCAATTATTAACAGACTCCGTTCTGTGCGTGATAAGTCACAAGAGATTCAAGTGGTGTTGTGCAGGTTTAATTGAAGATTAAAAAATATTTGAAGACGAATTATTATTGGTTTATCATATCTTTGTGTATCACAAACCTTGATCGGATGGGATGCAACTAGAATCGGATTTATTCGATTGATTAGTTGCGTGAGATCGACATCACCTTATAGTTTCTTATTGGATATATTGATCTAACCAGGCAAAAGAGTTTATTATATTAAACGGAAGTGTTAGAGCACTGCTCGGTCGAACTCGCAAGCATTGCTATCTCAAGCTTGTTTGTCAAGTTTAGTTGCCAAAATTATAAGTCTTGATTTCTAGTCTACTTATAGCTAAGTCTCGGATTAGGATAGAATGTGTAGTTGAGCTTTAGACTTCACGGTGTTCATCGATTGAAGACGAAGAACTACTAAGGGGAGCTTGTGGAACTTCATCAACAAAAGGTACATGGATACTTGAACTCTTCTATCACTCAGAAGTCTATTTCAATTCTATCTCTTATTGAGACAAAAGTCGTATAACTATATAGACTTTACTTTATACACATTTGATATTTCGAGCTGAGTTTAACTCGCTTACATATTTCTCGAAATATGTGTTTGTAAGCTTTCGCTTTAACCAAGTTCATCTTTTATTCTTGATGAAAGACAAAAGATGATCATGTGAAAATCTCCTGGTAACATCTTACATGATTTGTGTGAGACAGTCATTTGATGTAGACTCGAAATGTTTCGTATTGATCTATTAATCACTTAAAAATTGCTTTGAAGCTAATAGTTTGTGTGAGACAACTATTCCCTTCTTCCAAGAATATTTCAATGATTAAAATGGAGTTTAGAACGATTAAACATTGATTGGATATAACACAGTATGCGTACTTGTATGCTAACTGTTCCAAGTTATTCCAAGTCCGGGAACCATAGTATGCATACATGTATGCGTAGTGGTTTGATAGTTGAAGTCCGGGAACTTAGTATGCATACCCGTATGCGTACCGTCTTAACAGTTCAAGTCCGAGAATTCAACTGAGTTTGGTTGTGTACGACAGTATGGTACCTGTTCGCAAACTGGCGAACCCAGACAAAGTCCGGCTACTTAGGTATGCGTACCCATTTGCATACTTGAGTGAGTTATGTTCTAAAATCGGTTTGTTCATGAACAAATACATTTATATATAATAAGGAATGCAATCTTTTGCAAACCGTGGCTATAATGTTCATGAATTTATTCGAGTGAATCAAAATCGATTTTGCTTCAATTGTTTCTTGTATAATTCTATGAGAATATAAACAATTGAACAACTCTAGAACTAGTTTCATTTGAACTAGTTGTGATTGAGATGAACAAGGTTGATATGAAAGTGTTCATATGGCTAACTTCGGTTAACTATTGTTGAGCCAACTAAGTGTACATGTTTAGGTACGGTTACCCATATCTAAATGAAGTCATATTTCATTTGTGTATAACAAGCTAAGTTCGATCTAACGGTTGAAATATATTATCTTGAATCTAATCAGGTTTTCATCTAACGGTGAATATTGAATGCTTTGTTACCAAGGTAGCATTGATTGCAAACCCTGATTTGAAGACTATATAAGGGAGAACTCTGGCAACTGGGAAACCCAATCCCCATACCTCATGTGTGATACTAATTGCGACTAGATTTAATTCTCCTTTGACCTAGGTTTTTCTAAAACCATTATAGGTTAACGACTTAAAGACTTCATTGGGATTCTGAAGCCAGACCCAACTATTTTCTCTGTAGTTGCGTGTTTTGATCTTACTTTGATCTATCGTATTGAGTACTATCTTCTCTAAGATTTGCTCGAGATTCAATCTCCGATAGGTAAGATAAAAAGTAGTCACAAACATCTTTGTCTCATTGTTTGTGATTCCACAATATCTTTTTCACTACCATACGATTAAGATTATTGTGAGGTGATTGATATTACTAGGATGTTCTTCAGGAATATAAGTCTGGTGTATCAATTGGTTCCTGTTCACCTTGATTTATTAAAAGACGGAACAAAAACTCGTAGGTATTTCTGTGGGAGACAGATTTATCTATTCAATAGACTTTTCTATATGAGACAGATTTGTTTATCAAGTCTTCGACTTTGGGTCATAGAAACTCTTAGTTGTGGGTGAGATCAACTTAGGGAATCAAGTGCGTAGAGTTGCTAGGATTCTGAGGCGTAAGGAACGCGACTGTACCTTAATCAGTGTGAGATTGGTTAGGGCTCAACTACATTCTAGTCTAAAGTTAACTTGTAGTAGGCTAGAGTCTGTAGCGGCTTAATACAGTGTGGTGTTCAAATCAGGACTAGGTCCCGGGGGTTTTCTGCATTTACGGGTTTCTCGTTAACAAAATTTCTGGTGTCTGTGTTATTTCTTTTCCGCATTATATTTTTATGTAATTGAAATATCACAGGTTGTGCGTAATTCAATCAATTAAATAATCCAACCTTTGGTTGTTGATATAAATTGATTGGCACTTGAACATTGGTCTTTGGTACCGTTCAAGTTGTTTCTCATAATAATCAGGCTCGCGGATATCTATCTGTTTGATTTGCTGATTACATTGAGAAACATAGATATAACTCTTGGATGTATTTTCCTTGATTGAGTCTGACGTCTAGTTGACTCTACTGAAAGTATATTGGAGTTAGTCCATATAGATTGCCAAAACAAAATATTGGGTGTGGTTGTTAGACCCCCGCTTTTTCAGGAAGAGCCTTTGCATATGACTTGAGATATCTTTATCTTAAAGAATCCATAGATTTGTTACCAAACGGATTTGTTGTTTCTTTACTGTTTGGAATATGATCATAAGGAATTGTTCAAGTGCGTGCACTCATCGAAGTCGGAAGCGCAGGGATACTGAAGAAACTAAGTGAACTAGGGTTAGTTGTTTGGTCTCAAATATACGAAGTTGGTTTAGATTTTGTATATAGGATTAATTATGAGAGTATTCAATTCTGGACTTGGTCCCGGGGTTTTTCTGCATTTGCGGTTTCCTCGTTAACAAAATCTTGCTGTGTCTTTTACTTTTCTATTTACGCAATTATGATTGTTTATTATAATTAGAAGTAAAATACACAAACGTTAACTCCGCTTTACTTGATAGTGATCCTATAGAAGTAAAATATTCGGTTTTAATATTGGTTATCTAAAGTGGTATGTGAAACCTTTGTGCTTAACTCTTATAGGTTGTGTACAAGTCTTTAAGATTTGTAAGATCCTTTCGGTTTGACCTTTATTTGCTCTAACCTTTGTCATTTTGTGACAAAAAGGGGAGAAATAATATGGAGTAAACAAGTGATTTGCAATCACTAAGGAAAGGAAAATTGTGCTTTAACGTTATATCTAACGAAAGATTTAAGCATTGACTAAGGGGGAAAAACATATCATATTGTTGTGTAGTTATCTTAACTACAAAATGGGAATAACAAAGATGTTCGGATTGAAAATCTATTTATCTTACCTTTAGGGGGAGTATAAGCTTTGTTATTCAGATGTCAACAGCGGCATTTATTGATTGAATATATGCAGGTTATTGTGTTGTTGAAACTTGGAATCAAGCGTATGTATAATGAATTCTTGTAATTTGTTTATCAATATGTATTAAGAGTTTTGTCCCTAAAATTGACAAAGGGGGAGTTTGTTGGAGTATAGCTCGGTTGAACCCACCAAGCGTTGGTATGTCAAGTTTGGTTGTCATATTTTAGTGAATAAAAACTCATCTAAGAGTTGCTTGATTATGTACTAGAGACAACTTCGTATAGGTTAGACTAGAAAGTCTAGGAATATTGAGACACACAAGTATTACTCAAAGACCTGAAGAACATGAAGAAGTAATGAGCTACAACGACGACATCATCCTTCCTCTTGAGGTTAGTAATATTGACTTGAACTGTTTCATTCCTAACGTATATTTCAAGTCGTGCTATATTGAAAACATAACTGCGAAGCTGTGCATGATAATTTTACTCTAGTAGTGAGACATGATCACATGATCATAGTATTAAGGAAATAGACTGCGAAGTATAACGCTTATCTTTTGAACTTCGTAGATATGACATCGACATAATCTTATGAATGCTGTTATGATTATGTGTATGGGTAAAGGTAAAGATTTCTTCCTAGGAAACAATGTTTTACATTTGTTTAAAGGAAGTACATTCATGAACTTGTTTTATGAATCGAAAGGGAAATCGCTAGGCTTGTTGGTATTGTTATTCATTGCAAATCTTTGGATTACCAATATGTGTGAGATGGTAGAATCGATCGTAACTTGTTATGTATCTTGGTATAACTACTCACAATGCCTAACTTATGATTTGGAATGACTAGTTTTGATTAACTAGTGTAACTTATCCTAAGTAATCATCTGAGATGGTATGATCGATATTTGTAATTGGTGTGACCGATCCAAGTAATTGGTGTGACCGATCACAAAAGAGTTGTGTAGTCGATCCTTGTAATTTGTGGAACCGGTCCTAGTAATTGGTGTAACTGATCCTAGTGACTGGTGTGACCGATCACAAGAAATACCATGTGTATATGGTAACTGGTCCTGGTAATTGATGTAACCGATCCTGGTAACTGATGTAACCGGTCCTGGTAACTTGGGTGACCAATCACAAGTGTTCCATATTAAGGTATAACCGATCCCAGTGATTGGTAGAACCGATTTAACCCATGAATGTGATTTGATATTTGATCAATCACACAGTTGTCTTGGAATACAGATGAACCAATTCTAAACTTGTTTGGAAGTATGGTATAATCGATTCCAAGATTTTAAATATGAAAGATGATTTACAAAGAAAATATGCCAACATACTTTGAACACAAACAATAACTCTTATCTTTTATTGTTCAAAGATATTCCTTAATTACTCAAGGAGATCCCGTTCCGAAATAAATTAAGAATCTTTTAATTAAGGTTGTTAGTTTTATATGCTTTAATTACCACCAATTAAATGCATATCTCTAGAGAATAAAAATTAGTAATGTGCATTTACTAATTGAAGATTTTTTATTGATAGATTTCGAAAAATATTGGACAAAGTATTTCATGGAATTATGAAAACCGAATGGGGATATATTGCATATCTTGAGTATACTTTCGGTTTTGAAAATTCCTTGGTGTCAAAATATCCTTGGTCTATAAATTCCGGGGTTTTTCTGCATTTACGGTTTCCTCGTTAACAAAATCTTGTTATGTCTTTTACTTTTCTATTTCCGCAATTATAATTGTTTATTATAATTAGAAGTATAATACACAAACGTTAAATCCGCTTTACTTGATAGTGATCCTATAGAGTTTGGTTAAGTCCGAACCTATTATCAAGTAATCACACTTTGGTTGTCATATTGTATCGATCTCGTAACCATAGAAAATCATACAAAGTGTGAATACCAATTTTTCGTATTGTCTCGACTTTGTCCATGGACAATCAATTTCGGCAAGAGGACTTATAGGTGGATATTTTAAAGATTATGGTGTATTTGGGTACCCTTGTCTTTTCATAGTTGGATAATAGTGTGCTTACGCCCATAATGTTAGGGAAGTTTTTGGAAACTGTAAACCATCATTCCATTAATTAGCCACTTCTTTTAACTGCTCTCAACCGTTGCCACTACTTGTAACATCCTTATCATGGGATTTTTCCATGCCGCACGTTGCTATAAACCACCAGACCAATACCCATGAATAATTCCCCCATGTAACATGTTTTGATTTCTTGTAGGAATTAGTGGAGTCATGGACTGTCTCTATTCTTATCCAGGTTTCAACGATATACTTGACTGAGTAATAGCCTAAGCTAACAAGACTTTTTGAAGTGGCATAGCTTGAAGAGACAACTCGGCTTCAAGGTTGTGTGTGACTAATAATGAGTTTGCCATAATATGGCATTGTAATCATCTTGCCATAATAATACACGTAGATAGCATAGTA
Source organism: Papaver atlanticum (assembly GCA_023531105.1). Classification (NCBI taxonomy): domain Eukaryota; kingdom Viridiplantae; phylum Streptophyta; class Magnoliopsida; order Ranunculales; family Papaveraceae; genus Papaver; species Papaver atlanticum. Next base: position 9,484,249 of record JAJJMB010000948.1, on the reverse strand, counting down.
CACCAAGTTAATAGCTAGCTAAGTCATGACCCGGGGCGCGACCTAGTCGATAACCAGCCGAGTCGGCATGGACATGGGTGCTAGGCTTGGAGCAACATAGCCGTGGACATATGGCTAGGCCGAGAGGCAAGGAGGTTATGACTTCTAGCTAGGCCAGGCCATACTAGGTGGCCGTGGAACGGTCGTGGCTAGGAGACAAGGTGGCCGTGTCTTGGCCATGGCTAAAACGATACAAAGAGGCCGTGGTCACTGGCTAGGCTAGGCCGAGAGATAGGGAGTTCATGAATACTAGCTTGGATAGGCCAAGAGATTAGGAGGCCGTATCTAGTTAGGCTAGGGACAAGGTGGTCGTGGACAATGGATAGGCCAAGCCAGGAGATAGGGAGACCATGGCCACTAGCTTGTCCATGCCAAGAGACTAGGAGGATGTGACCTGATGGCTAGTCAAGCCTAGGACGGAAGGAAAGACAGGCTAAGCCTGAAGAATAGGAGGTCGTGGCCTGATGGTCAGTCCAGACCGAGACATGGTTAGTCCGCAAGAAAAGGTGGCCATGGCCAAGGATAGGCTAGGCCTGAAGATAAAGAGGCTCTAGGTTAAGCCGAGAGAAAAGATAGCCGTGGCCAAAGTCATGGCCAGGATGACAGATAAGGAGGCCGTGGCCTGGATAGCTAGTTGGCTAGCTAGGGAATTGGTGGCCACGGCCTGGCTATCTAGTTGGCTAGATAGGAAATTGGTGGCCGTGGCTAGGTTATGAGACCCAACCAGATTATCCTAGCTATGGAGTGCGACCATGGTTGCGCTGGCACTTCGTTTGTAGCATACGAAACATATTCGAGGAATTCAGCCGTGGAAGTTCTGCGACTCGAAGTAATATTCCAAATATTATGCTTCTGGTAATTCAGAATAACGTAGTAGCTTATTCTGAATATTTATAAATTGTACCATCAATATATACTGATTAATACATGATAATTTGTATGGCTGTGCATAAAATAATGATTGTTCAGCAGAGCGAAGCTTTAAAATCTTGCAGGTATATTCAAGGACAGTATAGCCATTAGATGGATACGCATTCAAAATTCTCTTGCGTAATATAATGTGGAAGTACGAATCTATAATTCTGATGCCGGGTCAGGAATTTATACATATTTACAAACATATAGAATACCGATAGTTTAGCTGGGTGAAGCCCTTGTACATATATAATTATAGATATGTCTCTGATGTAGGTTCAGAGGCGATTTTTATAAGTTTTTCCCTTGTCAAAAATCCACCATTAACACCTCTGAATGAGTTTCCATACATTTCTAGCAATAGAAGGATGAAGGAAAGGTTTCCATATGTACCTGGACCAGTTCAATGACTGTTCTTTGTGCCTTAATTTGTTCACAGCCTCAGGAATTGAGAATTCTCCATTTAAGTTGCCTGTCCATATTAGAACATCTTCACCACCAAGAACTTCTGGCAACCTAAGAGTTTAAATTATCCGTTGAAGATCTGTAGTAAGATACCACACTCCATCTTGCAGAATATCTGAAACTTTTAAGTGAATATTATCAGATACATAAGAAATATATCCAATTTTATCAATTAGAGTGCAATCACCAATCCAAGTATCAAACCAAATAGATATTTTTGCACCATCGCCAATACTCCATCTAATATCTTCTTTAAGTGCCTCCCAATCCCATTTCAAACCTGGCCACATAGAAGACAATTGCCACCTTGTACTCCATTGACCATTTTTATCCTTGTATTTAGCTTGAAAGAATAGTGCCCAGTCTTCTTTTGAATTATTTATCTTCCACATCATCTTTATAAGAAAAGCTCTATTAACAACTTCCAGCCTTGGAATGCCTAAGCCACCTTCACTAAATGGTGTGCACATTTTTTTCCAAGAAAATTTAGTTTACTTTCTTATATCTCCATCACCTGACCAAAGGAAGTTTCTTATGATCTTTTCACAAATTTTTACTACAGATACTGGCCATTTGTAAACTGCCATATTATATACTGGGATGCTGCATAGAACAAATTTGATTAGCACCAACCTTTCCTGAAAAGATAACAATTTACCTTTCCAAGTAGCAAGCTTCTTTTGCAACATCTTTAACATTGGCCATACTGTGGAGACCTTCACTCTGCCAGCAATGAGAATAAATCCAAGGTATTTATCAGGAAATTCACTCCTTTCCATTTGAATCATGTCTTTTATTTGAGCTTTCCTCAATTCAAAAGTACCATCTATGAACATTTTGCTTTTGTTTTTATTTATAATTTGACCATAACATATTTGGTATTCTTCAAGCAGTTTCATGAGATTTAAAATGCTCTTTTTAGCACCATTACAGAAAATGAAAAACATCATCTGCAAAGAATAAGTGAGTTGGATGTTGTTTTGGGGCAAAAACTGATTCTGCTGGAAATGGTAAATTTGGGTGTGCCGCCGAGAAACGAATCTAAACCCTAAACAAATGCACTGCACGGGAGTACTTTAGATTCGAGAGATCAATCTGTACAATCCTGGCCTAAACCAAGAAATGGCCGTTCCAGTCTTGCTTCGGTCACAAAATGAAGGAGAAAGGTTGATCTTAGGGAAGGAAGCGAAGAAGGTGTTGAGATCAGAATGGTTAACTCTGAAGGTGTGGCTATTTATGATTCGTATCAGAATATGGAACTTGCTTACGGAATATAAGCTATCAGTTCTTGGTGTTTTCTGGATACTTGTGTTGATAACACCTGTTTTTTGTTGAAATAGGTTGAAAACCTATTTATACAAGTCATAGTTGACGCACCCTGATCTCATAGGAAGTGGAAGTAGTTGAGTGATGGAGAAGTGGGGATCGTGTAATTTTTTTGAAAACCACGTCTTACTATGAGGGAAGACGGGTCGGTTACACCCACTACTTCTCTGCTGCCACTAATTATCCGCCTTTCCTGACACTTTCTCATAATGGGCATGTTGCACGCCGCATGCTGTAAACCACCAGACCAATACCCTGATGAACATCCCCCAGTTTATGACATGTTTGATGTCTCAAGTATTTTCATGGAAAATATGTAGCAAGTTGCTGAATGGGTCTTGCTTGCAAGACCTAATTATTTTGACCAATCACGCGCAAGCTATGCGGCAGACGGTCATTTGTTACAAGTCAAGCCATGAGAGTTGCGGATGGCCATCTTGGATCAGCTTCCAGGAGCTATCCATGTACATAAAAGATGTGGTGGTCGATCCCTATAGGAGAATGATGGCTGGTAGCCATTTTGACATCCTATTGGTTGGTCCAGATCGAATCTAAACCGGTTAAATTTTCTAGCCAAGTTGGATGGCTGAGATGATTTGCGGCGGTTATTGGTTCCCGCCAATTTATTTAAGACCCTTGTAGGCAGCGTGACTAGCCTACTTTGACTAGCAATCGTGAATGCTGGCCGCAGGTTAGGAGAATTCTGATTGGTTGAAATAACAGAAGGCCCATACCAAAACTGTTGTAGAATTCTCATACGAACTCGGATTTTGATGATCCTCCCCTCCATTCTTATCAAAAAAGAACTTCCTATCTTCCCACGAGCGAATATTTAGGTTTGGAGCTCGTTTAAGAGATGAAAACAGCCCGACAGTAAAACTCAGGAAGAAGTCAGGAGGAATTCTGTCAGTTTTGAGCCATGACCTAGCTCTCCTTTTAAGATGTATCTTTTAGCTTGTTAATCTAATTGATGTGATTTTTTAGTATGTTATACTAGACATCCATACGAAACTTTTGGCATATAGATCATGTCCATATTCTTTAGGAGTTGCTCCCATATGTTCGTACAACCTTGGGTGACCTTTTGGATGTCGTTCAACCTAGTTAAATCGACCAATAGGGATCAAGATATTGCGCAGCGCAAAATAAAATTCCAAATTTAATTTAAAAGTGTATGATGCGCATTTATAGCGTTTTGATTGGTCGATGGAAAATAGAGGCCGGCATGCAGTTATACGGGGCGGGGCGGTCGGTCATGGGCGGTGCCGACTAGGGCACGCCGGCCGGTCAAGCGGCGTGGCCGCGTCTCATTGCGCTGATGCCTTTATTTGCCATAACTTCCCTTTATTTCTTGTTTTCCAACTTTTTGTAGGATCCTGCTCCTATTAATCCATGATGGATTAATTTCCTAGTTTGCCTAGGTTTAGTTTCGACCAATGGGGTTCGAGATATTGCGCAGGCCGCAAAAGACCTAATTTTTGTAAATTAGTAAAATTAGGCTAGAAAGATTGAATTTTGTGGGTTGACACAAAATCAATCGATTTCTGGTGAATTTTGTCCGTTCGTACAAAATCACTAATTATGTTTCAGAGGGCAGCATAACTTTGCGTGCCTATAATTGAGTACTTCCATGCATATCTTAATCCTGACACTTCGGGAAATTCATGCTACTCAGCTGCGAGCGAACATTAATTTTCATGTCATGTCAATATTAAGAGTTCGGCTGGGGAACATGGCGTAGAATGAGTACTCAGTAAGCCCTGCGTTAGTAAATAATGCAGGCGGGAGATTAATAAAATTTACAGAGTATTTGGGATTGTTGCTGCACGCACCATTCTGGATAAATTTTATATATAAATATATTGAATTGTTCAACATATGTAAGTAAAGAGGCCTAGGCACTCATTACTTTTAAATGGCTCTGTTTATTTGCAGAATGACATCACATTAAATACAGGGTCTTACAAATTTAGCCCTGAACTAAAAACCACCATCAACATTAAGTCCCCTGCTTAGTACGTAACAGTAACATTATTGCGGGGTAAGCACTAGATGGTGATAGTCAAGAAAATTCACGAGAAAAGTTTGACACACGTTACCAGGATAGAGGCCGGCTTGGTTTTTGACCAAGACACGTTTGACGGAGTATCAAGGCACGCAGTGATCGTCCTCCTAGCATACACCAATTATCTCCAGGTAGATAAGCATCTAATCGGTTGATATCCCGCATCTAAAGCCTTTGTACATGGCAGATAGAGAGTCCTTTCCCTTCTCGGATCTTGTCAATTTGCGGAATATAAATGGAAGCACTTGAGCCTTTCTTTTCATACCGATCCTCACAGAGTTGCACTTTTTTTCTTTCAGGTGCGTGCTTCGTATTCTCTTGTAGATTTTTTTTTTTTGCCGTGTCAGTTGTTGACATAACCGTAACGCTTTTCTGCAGTGTATGATGGAAACTCCTGGTGATGATTATTTGTCTAACTCCCCAGAGAAGGATTTTGGAGTTGACAATCCCAGGATAACTGCATTCGAAGAGGTATTGGCTAAGATAGATCGTCCGTTTCGTGAGTCTGGTCAGGCCGTAGAGGGTATGTCTCTCGTTCATCTGAGCATCGTTCAAGAGCGTGTCCAAGATTTCCTGGCTTCAGTTAGCATGGAGGAAAAGTGGAGACACGGTGAAGCATCCCAGCCAACGAGTGCCAAGGCTGAAATATTTGGGGATCGGCTAAAGCGACGAAGGATTGAGCATAAGCAGCCTTCAAGTGAAAATAAACATGATTACCCTATTCATAACGGCGTCATAATTCTCAATTTTGATGTGGCTGAACCAGAACATCCTCAAAAGGTTGTTGGAGCAGTTTATGAAAAGGATGTCGGAGCAGCTTCGGAAGAGTATATAGCTGCGGCCTCTGAAGAAGATGTTGAAGCGATTTCCAAGGACGAGGTTGGAGCAGCTTCTGAAAGAGAGGTTGAGGCGGCTTCTAAAAGGGAGGTTGAGGCGGCTTTTGGAGAGGATGTAGGAGCGGCTTGTGAAACAGATGTTGAAGCAGCTTCTAAGGAGGACTCCAGTGAAGGCGCCATTGATCCCAGTGTTAATGCTGATAACTAGATTTTCCACTTCGTTATTTCCTTTCATAGATGAACATCTTTTCTTAGCTTGCAGATATTTTTTTTTAAATATATTTAGCGGTTTTTTTCTTATACAGCATGAGCCTGGACTTCATTGAATAATAGTTCTTTATTCATGCTGTTTTCATGATGTTATATTCCAGTTGAATGAGTGAATGAAAACTCCCGATAAGAAATCCAAATTCTTAAAAAGATTGCAATGTCTTGAAACTTTAGATGTAGCACTCTTCTGTAGGGTTACAGTAGAATCCCCGCACGCAATATTCATTCCTCGAATGTCATAATTAGTATCCTAATTTTGCAATCTGAGCTATTCCCATTCTATTGAGGTGGTGTGCTTTTTATGTGAATGGTTATCACTTCAACACATGTAACCCTAATAGCAACAACTCAAAGCAGAGGAAACAACAATGATGATTGAGGATTCGTCCACGACCTGTGACTTCACATTCGATATTATTTTTCCATTCTCCGCGCTTGTTAGGTAAGGAGGCTTTATCCCTGATTGATGGCGTGCGTAATGTGATTTGACGAGCCACTTCTGAAGAAGTAGTTGCGATCTGGGAGTATCACGTGTGCTAACTTCAGATTCACTGCTTCCTGGTTCCGTGAAGGGATTTCAAAAATCCTTGAACCAGAGTATGCGTACTTTACTGCTCAGGATAACAGGGACTAAAGTCCATGTACCCGTACGCGTACTGCCGGAAGTTCACGTCCCGTGAATTTCTGCTGGAGTTTGTGAACTGAAAACAAACTTAATCCGGGTTCTTAAGTATGCGTACCGGTATGCATACTTGAGTGGGTTGTTTTATAAAAATGGTTTATTCGTGAACTTAAACTTATATAAACTAAGGAATGCATATTTGCAAACCGTGGCTATAAAGTTCATGAATCGATTCGAGTGAATCAAAATCGTTTTTGCTTCGATTGTGTCTTTTATACTTCTATGAGATCTAAGCAATTGAAAAACTCTCTAACTAGTTCTTTTGAGTCATTTGAACTAGTTATGGTGAAGATGGATAAGGTTGATATGAAAGTGCTCAAATGGATAAATTTGGTTAACTACTGTGGAACCAACTAGGTGTACACGTTTAGGTACGGTTACACAAACCTAAATGAACGTGCATTTCATTTGTGTATAACAAGCTATGTTCGATCTAACAGTTGAAATATATTATCTTGAATCTAATCAGGTTTCATCTAACGGTGAATATTGAATGCTTTGTTACCAAGGTAACTTAGATTGCAAACCCTGATTTGGAGACTATGTAAAGGAGAACTCTAGCAACTAAGAAAGTTAATCCCCACACCTCCGGTGTGATACTAGTTGTATAAGCTAGAGTCAATTCTCCTTTAACCTTAGGTTTCTACCGAGACCCTGTAGGTTAATGAATTGAAGACTTTATTTGGATTGTGAAGCCAGACCCCAACTATTTTCTCTGTAGTTGCGTGATCTGATCTTGTTATTTCTATCGTATTGAGTAAAATTGTAAAATTTGATCGAGATTAATTTCTCCGATAGGAAAGATAGAAAAGTAGTCACAAACGTCTTCGTCTCATCGTTTGTGATTCCGCAATATCTTGTTTCGCTAGTCGATTAAGATTATTGTGAGGTGATTGATAATTCTAGGTTGTTCTTGGGGAATATAAGTTCGGGTTATCGATTGGTTCCTATTCACCTTGATTTATCAAAAGACGGAACAAACCTTGTGGGTATTTTTGTGGGAGACAGATTTATATATTACTGTAGACTTTTTTGTGTGATACAGATTTGTTTATCAAGTCTTCGAATTTGGGTCGTAGCAACTCTTAGTTGTGGTGAGATCAGCTAAGGGAATCAAGTGTGTAGTATCCTGCTGGGATAAGAGATGTAAGGAGCGCAACTGTACCTTGGATCAGTGTGAGATTGATTGGGGTTCAACTACACTCCAGAACGAAGTTAGTTTGTAGTAGGCTAGTGTCTGTAACGGCTTAATACAATGTGTGTTTAATCTGGACTAGGTCCCGGGGTTTTTATGCATTTGCGGTTACCTCGTTAACAAAACTTCTGGTGTCTGTGTTATTTCTTTTCCGCAATATATTTTGTTATATAATTGAAATATCACATGTTGTGCGTTGAATCAATCAATTTGGAAATCCGACCTTTGGTTGTTGATTGAAATTGATTGATACTTGAACATTGGTCTTTGGTACCGTTCAAGTTAATTTCTCTTGTATTCAATTAGACTCGCATATTTCTATTTGCTTGAGTAAGTATTTAATCGAGAGATTGAGATATAACTCTTTGATATACTTTTTATTAAGATTGAGTCTGACTGTCTAGTTGATTCTCTTAAAAGTATATTGGAGTTAGTCCATACAGATTGCTAAGCGAATTATTGGGTGAGGTTGTTGTACCCCCACTTTTTCAATTGGTATCAGAGCAGGCAAACATGTTTAAAGACCTTATAAGTCTTTGTTTGTAGTGATCTGACTCTATGGACAGAAGTGCTATCTCTATAAACGTACTGATAAGCACGTAAGTGTGACGCATTTTCACCCATAACTACATTATCTAGGACTCATTTTATTTCTAATAAATTTGTTTTAAGTCTTTTCCAGGGAATAAGCTCTTGCGGAAAAATTGGCTCGAAAAGTGGTGTTTTACACCCCAGGATAGAGTACTAAAGGTACCTCAGAAATGCACCGGAAGCACCCAAAAATGTGTCGGAGGAACCCCGGAAAAATTACTATCTACGCCCAAAAATTACTATTTGCACCCCATAAGACAAGTGCTAAAGGGACACCCGTGTAGGATTAGGGGGAGGACATGTTCTTCTCAAATTCAAAAAAATATTTTTGGCGGGAAAATATTCCCTTTCACTGGCAGAATTTCAATCGGATGTTTGGACGTGATTTAGTGAGATTCAATCCCTAAAACTTAGTGGGTAAACGTGATATGACTATAGAAATCTAGTATGGGTGATTTTATCGATCAAATTTGGCTAGATAACTTGTTTTAATCCAAACAGGGAGTTGGAGGAAAAACATGAGCTTGCACGAGTTGTGAGAAATTTAAACATGTACTGCACGTGTTTGGAAGACTAAATAGATATCCTGGAGCGTGAAGAAGGTATAGAATGAAAGAAATACAGCTGCATGCGCGTGGAAGATCAAAAAATGGAAATTATTTCCGTGAGAATAAAAATAATAAAGAGAAGATTTTTTGAAGTTATGGAGGAGATTCGATGCATATTTCGGGTATAAATAGATTACCCAGGTCATATAGAAGGGGTGTAGAGAGTTTGGGGTCGAGAAGAGAGCTCAGGAGGCGTGAATCAAGAGTTTTCAGAACTCTGTTGTTGCTGCTGCTGCTGCTCGTGAAGAACAGGGAAACAACGACGGTTTCTTCAACTGGTTGTAACAGTTTCTTCAACTGGTTTGCAACATTTATCTTCGTTGTAACAGTTTCTTCAACTGGTTTGCAACATTTATCTTCATTGTAACAGTTTCTTCATCCTCTTCTGCAACATTTATCTTCAGATTTGTAACGATTATCTTCATCATAACAGTTGAGAGTTGAAACAGTCGGTCGCACCTGTGCTGTTGCAAATTTCCTATTTCATTATTTTCTCTTCTTGTAAACACTTTTTGAGCCATGAATACATATTTTGAGTGTGTTTTCATGATGAGTTAAACCCCAACACTGGGACGACGGAGAAGGCCGAACTTCATACATGGGTAAATTTATTTTTATTCTTTTTATGACTTTTGCATTAAAATTAATTGAAATATGATTTGATCAAATTGGTTGTCATTTGATTAGATGGGTCATGCTTAGCTTAGGTGATTTGATGTCCCATGCTTAACATTTACAATCAATGTTTTGAGAATCTACCTTGGTAAAAATAGAGTCCATGTTTATATTTCTTGAGCTAAAATTGTTGAGAATAAATAAGTGAACCTTATATTATAAAGATTGGCTAAATCCTTAGTCCCAGTATCTCTAGCACCAATTGTAATATCATTGTATATTTCTATTAAATTTAAAAACTCAAATCTTCACAAGTCTTAGAGTTCGAATCATTTTTACTACAACTTCAAAATCACATCACGTACCACCAGTCTTCGATGGCTCAAATTACTTGTGGTGGAAAATTGCTATGAGTGCCTTTCTTCAAGCGCGTGATTTTCAATCATGGGTTTATGTAGTTAATGGCTATGATGCTCCCGTTGTGGCAGTAGGAGATGCAACCGTACCTAAAGATATTGGTGCATATGACGCTGCTGAGATACTTGCTGCAAAGCAAAATTCCGACAGTTTGAATGCCATCATACATGCCATTACCCCAGATCTTCAGCACCATGAGACTACGTGCACTCGGTCTAAAGATGCTTGGGATATCTTAAAAACCGTATTTGAAGGGAATACCAGTGAAAAGGAAGCCAGGCTTCAAAACCTAAATTGCGATTGGGAAAACCTTCGTATGGCAGATGAAGAGTCATTTGATGAGTTTAATCACAAAGTGTCTGAAATTGTTAATGCGTCTTTTGCATTGGGTAAGACTATTCCTGAAAAGGACATTGTGATGAAAATTATCAGATCACTGCCATCTAGATACGATTCTAAGAAGCATGTCATTGTTGAAGGAAATAACCTTGCAACTCTTTCCAGAAATACTCTGGTTGGGAAGTTAAAGATCTTTGATCATGAGCATACATCCAAATCAGGAAAGGATGTTGCTTTCAAAGCACAAAAGAACACTAAATTACTTGAGAAAAGTAAAAGTGTTTGCATCTCTGAAGATGATCTTTCTGAGACTGATTCATCAGATGAAGATCTTGACAAGTTAGTCTCGTTGATCACAAGACAGTTTAGAGATCTTCTATTGAAGAGAAGTAAACGGTTCTCCAGAGACAAACCCAGATCGTCAGTTAAATCTCACAATCGCATTCCTCCTAAAAACAGGGATGCTGACGAGGATATGCCACAGTGCTTTAAGTGTAAAGGTTTCGGTCATTTTGCAAATGAGTGTCAAAATTGAAAGAAATACACTGGAAACAAAGGTCTTGCCGCAACTCTTGATGAAATGTATAACAACTATGATTCTAATGAAGACGAAAATTCAAGTGTTGCACTTCTTTGTGAAAATATTGATTTTGATAATTGTAGCAATACATACATCAATCTCGATAGTCTTTCAGGAGAAACCTCAACCTTTCTGGAAGAAAAAATTGACCTTTCCGTTGGAAACTATTTGTCTAATTTTTCAGGTTCTACCTTGTCTCTAGCAGCTTGCACATATCGGATACTTGAATCATATTCCAGGTTGACATGCTCATACTGTTTGCTCAAAGGTCTTGAGCTATCAAAGTGTTACAAGTACAAACACAAATTAAGACATGTCAACAAACTTCAACGAAGAGCAAATCGATTAGCAAACAGGCTCAAATTTGTTCAAAAGACCGCAGAGGTATGTAAGATTTTATCTTCGTCAAAGAAGTTAGTTTCCAAGGATAAGACAAGACCATTGGAAAGAAAGTTATGGTCTAAAATCTACGAGAAACAGGGTTCTATGAATTCCAATCAAAAGGGATATGATGGACATATTATTGTTCATCCCAGCACAACTTAAATTGTGTTGGTTAGTACATCTTGTCTCATGTGCCTGATTAAAATAGACAAGATTTTGCACACCTCAGGCTTTAAGAAAAGAAAACTCTTTAGTTTTTTTTGTCTTTCTTTTGTTTTTGCTCTACGAGCATTGTAAAGTCTGGAATTCATGTCGCTTTTCATATCTATTTGATATTGGAAAAGACTTCCCTGGTTAATCAATAAAAGAGGGTTAAAATAAAAAATTCTGCCTTTTATAGGGTTGAGAGTTGTGTGTACACGAACCTGTATGTTTAAAGGTTTCGTAACCCTACATATCTTTTTCCTTCCCTGAAACTCTTTTTAACCAAAGGCTGCTTGTTGAGCTTATTTTGTGACTTCCTCTCACAAACCCATACGCATATGGATTCTCCAAGCATCATGTCTTCTGATGGAAAAGATGTTAATATGATTGTTAAGCCATCAATCACGAAGGAAAAATAAAGATCTCCGTTAACTCCAACTTTGAAAAGAAAAAGAAGGAACGTGAGGAAGCCAATAGCTGTTCCTTCAAATTCTCAGAAGTTTTCTGATGTTCTTGAAGAGTTGAAGGAGACAAGAAAAGAGATTCAGCAAATAAAGGCTTTTGTTTTGAGAAATCTTGAGATTCAGAAGGCCCTGGTTCGACATCTTCAGCCTAGAAGGTTTGTTGGAATTGACTCCTTTCTTCACAAACCATATGTTCCTATGGCTGTTGACGACAAGGAGTTCGGGGACGATAACGAAATTTTTAGAGGTCACAATGTCTAGAGAAACTTCTTATGAGAATTTTATTCTTGTGTTTTAAGAAGAATAACTAGAGTTTGGAATAACCATTATTGTGATTACACATAGCTATGTCCAACGTTTTCATCTTCAATGTTTTTAGATTTATTTATTTAAATTCTAAAGCTTATTTTGGAAGATGATTTTTGCAGTATTAATCTTTATGATTTTATATATTGCAATTTGTTATGGGATATGTGTGTTTGCGTCCGTGAACTATGATTGTCCCATACGTTGTCAAAAGTTAAGTCTTTCGTACGTCGATATGCAAGTATTGATAAAAGAATGAATGAACTTTTGACAAATACAAAAGTTAAGCCTTTATGTCATTATGCAAATATTGATGGAAGAAAGGATGAGCTTTTGTTTACAAAGATTAAGTCTATTGTATGTCATTGTGTAAATAGTGATGGAAGATAAAATGAATCTTTGTTTATTCCGCAGTATTGATCTTCCCTGATCCATATTTTTATGTATATACTGTGTGGCTCCATAAGTTCTCTTATGTTAAGCATTTTCCAATTAGATTAATCATGGGTTCTCTTGTGGTTAATTTAGTTGAGTATTCCGGTTGAATTAATCATGGGTTCACTTGTGGTTAATTCAATTGAGTATATTGGATACAAATTCATATTCTTATGTGATTTGTTGTTGTCCAAAGAAATCCTTATTTTCTTGTGAAAGTAAGGTCGCTCTTGTTGTTCTTTCGGGAATGACATTTTACGGGGGAGAGTTCTTAATTGAACTTGTACTTAATTGCCAAATCTTTATGGGGAGTACGGTTGTGGAATATTGTAGGGGTTATCTTGTATCTTTATAAACTCCTTGATGAATGCATTTTATTTTCGACTATATGATTGCATCTAAAAAGTTGATATGTGCTTTCTTTTGGTCATGAAATGTCTCTATGGAAATTTCATTAGGATCCCACTAGTTTTCATACCTTTGCCAATTTTATTGACAAAAAGGGGGCGAAATAATGTGTAGTTCACACTACAAATACATTTGGTTTTCGGATAATTATGTAAGGGGGAGTGATTTCCATGTGAGATGGAGTATTGACTAAGCGGGGGTGATACATATCACCATAGTATTGTTGTCGAAGTTGTGATACAATTGAACTTTGATGCTGTGTAATAATACTATGACACTGTGTAACAATGATTAAGAGCTTTTGTTTTCTCATTGTTATGGCTACGGATCTTCAACAACGGTGATGCTGATTTGGATATCTTTGGAATCATTGGAGTACTTGGAAGTGACGAAGATTTCGAGTAATGTTGAAGAACCAAGGAGATCATGCATGTGGAAGAGAAACTGCAAAGTTTATTTATTTTGTATTCCATATGTATTGATAGTTTTGTCACTAAAATTGACAAATTGGGAGATTGTTAGAGCCCTGCTCAGTCGAACTCGCAAGCGTTGCTATCTCAAGCTTGTTGTCAAGCTTAGTTGCCAAAACTATAAGTCTTGATTTCTAATCTAATAATAGCTAAGTCTCGGACTAGGATAGAAAGTGTAGTTGAGCTTTAGACTCCACGACGATCATCATACAAAGACCAAGAACTACTCAAGGAACTGGTGGAACTTCATCGACTAAAAGGTATGTGGAGACTTGAACTTATCTATCACTCAAAAGTCTATCTACTCTATCTCCTATCTTGAGACAAAAGTCGTATTGCTATATAGACTTTGATTATACACATTTGCTATTTCGAGCCGAGTTTATCTCGCTTATATTTTTCTCAAAATATGTGTTGGTAAGCTTTCGCTTTGGCCAAGTTCATCTTTACAAGTGACGAAAGTCATGATAGTTATTTCAATATCTTGAAAATTGCTTTGATGAAAAATAGTGTGTGAATAACCTCTATTTAACATCCTCTAAGAATGTTTCAATGATTGAAATGAGAGTTTAGAATATATAACCTTGAATGGATATAAACATTGTATGTGAACTCATACGTGTGTAAGTCCTAAATCCTTGAACCAAAGTATGCGTACTTTGCTGCTCAGGATAACCGAAGCTAAAGTTCACGTACCCGTACGCATACTGCCGGAAGTTCACTTCCCGTGAATTTCTGCTGGAGTTTGTGAACTGAAAACAAACTTAATACGGGTACTTAAGTGTGCGTACCGGTATGCATACTTGAGTGGGTTATTTTCTAAAAACGGTTTATTCGTGAACTTAAACTTATATAAACTAAGGAATGCATATTTGCAAAATGTGGCTATAAAGTTCATGAATCAATTCGAATGAATCAAAATCGTTTTTGCTTCGATTGTGTCTTGTATACTTCTATGAGATCTAAGCAATTGAACAACTTTCTAACTAGTTCTTTTGAGTCATTTGAACTAATTATGGTGAAGATGAATAAAGTTGATATGAAAGTGCTCATATGGTTAACCATTTGGTTAACTACTGTTGAACCAACTAGGTGTACACGTTTGGGTACGGTTACACAAACCTAAATGAACGTGCATTTTATTTGTGTATAACAAGCTAAGTTCGATCTAACAGTTGAAATATATTAGCTTGAATCTAATCATGTTTTCATCTAACGGTGAATATTGAATGCTTTGTTACCAAGGTAACTTAGATTGCAAACCCTGATTTGGAGACTATATAAAGGAGAACTCTAGCAACTAAGAAAGTTAATCCCCACACCTCCGGTTTGATATTAGTTGTATAAGCTAGAGTCAATTATCCTTTAACCTTAGGTTTCTACCGAGACCCTGTAGGTTAATGAATTGAAGACTTTATTTGGATTGTGAAGCCAGACCCCAACTATTTTCTCTGTAGTTGCGTGATCTGATCTTGATGTTTCTATCGTATTGAGTACAATTGTAAAATTGGCTCGAGATTAATTTCTCCGATAGGCAAGATAGAAAAGTAGCCACAAACATATTCGTCTCATCGTTTGTGATTCCACAATATCTTGTTTCGCTAGTCGATTAAGATTATTGTGAGGTGATTGATAATTCTAGGCTGTTCTTCGGGAATATAAGTTCGGGTTATCGATTGGTTCCTATTCACCTTGATTTATCAAAATACGGAACAAAACTTGTGGGTATTTCTGTGGGAGACAGATTGATCTATTACTGTAGACTTTTCTGTGTGATACAGATTTGTTTATCAAGTCTTCGACTTTGGGTCGTAGCAACTCTTAGTTGTGGGTGAGATCAGCTAAGGGAATCAAGTGCGTAGTATCCTGCTAGGATCAGAGACTTAAGGAGCGCAACTGTACCTTGGATCAGTGTGAGATTGATTGGGGTTCAACTACAGTCCAGACCGAAGTTAGTTTGTAGTAGGCTAGTGTCTGTATCGGCTTAATATAGTGTGTGTTCAATCTGGACTAGGTCCCGGGTTTTTATGCATTTGCGGTTTCCTCGTTAACAAAACTTCTTGTGTCTGTGTTATTTCTTTTCCACATTATATTTTGTTATATAATTGAAATATCACAGGTTGTGCGTTGAATCAATCAATTGGGAAATCCAACCTTTGGTTGTTGATTGAAATTGATTGATACTTGAACATTGGTCTTTGGTACCGTTCAAGTTAATTTCTCTTGTATTCAATTAGACTCGCAGATTTCTATTTGCTTGAGTAAGTATTTAATCGAGAAATTGAGATATAACTCTTTGATATACTTTTTATTAAGATTGAGTCTGACTGTCTAGTTGATTCTCTTAAAAGTATATTGGAGTCAGTCCATACAGATTGCTAAGCGAATTATTGGGTGAGGTTGTTGTACCCCCACTTTTTCAAATGCAAGCAGTGCAATCATTTTGGAGGAATTACAAATATTGCATGAAAAGGGAAACCGCTAGGGAAAATACTAAAAAGGGACGCGGGGGAAAGACGTCATGATATCTTAGGTATTGAAAAGTTTGAGCCACCGGGCATGCATTACTACACCTTCTAACCTATCAGTGTTGATGAGCTGTCAGTATCCCTCCAAGATAATTCATGCAACTAGGTACGGCTCATCTTTTCCTTATGCGGAATTGGGCGAAGTAGGTTGAGCAGCAATCCCTACTACCATATCCCCAACTTGAAACGGGTTTGGGCGTTGCGCCGCTACTTGATTCTTAGATTCCTTATCTTTGACTGAGACAACTTCTAAACTCTTGATAAAATACTTAAAAGGACCAGCATCCTATTCGCATCTCCTTGTGGCAGCTGGGTTGATAACGAGTCCCCAAGCTTTGACGGAAGGAGGAGTGACTGGTTGCAAAAAGGGTTGTTCAATAAGACTTACTTGTGTCCGGAATCTGCAAACAAATGCTGATGCGCTCTCTCCAGGCAGTTGCATCATATTCGCGAGTTGTTGATACAATAACAAATAATCTTCAGGATTAGATGGCTTGTTGTAGACCCTTTCAGGTATAGACACTGGCAAAGAACATACTCCTAGCTTCGCCTTGTTGTCGTGTATCCATAAGCGCCCCAGTACCATACCATGATTTGGGTATTCCTTAACTATATGAAATTTGGCATGTGTTAGAGCATCTCCCACCTTGATTTCGAGATTAATGTACCCGTAAGCGTCTCTGGATTCTTCTTCCAAGTTTTTGATTATGGTTGGGTAGTGAACGGCTTCCTGCTTTGAAATCCTTGCATCTCTTAGAGTTTCGATGGTGACAATCTTGAAGTCAGAGGCCGCGTCAATCAGCGTGCTGTCAAACTCGACATCTTTCAGGTGAGCGGTGGTTAGGAGTCCCTAGTTGCATCTATCAGTCGTACTTTCCAGGAGAGGTTGGGGTTTGGGAGCGGCTTCCTTGGCTGGAAACATCCACTTTCCTGATACAACACGGTTGAGGGCTGCAAATATGTCTTGACGCTGCGCCTTGGAGAAATACAGAATCTCGCATAAATGCTCCATCATAGACTGTACGATTTTATGGACGGAGTCCCCAGAAATCATGCAGCTCCTGACAGGAAGGGATCCATGTGAACTCCTTCAGTGCCTAATTGAAGTTCTCCTGCATCCACCTTCTCTTTGAAAATGCGCTTCAATTTGTTGCAGTCACTGGTTGGGTGATTGACGAACCTATGGTAACGACAATATTTGGGATCCGCCATTTCCTTTCCAGTTGGCGGACGTTTGAGAGGAGGTAGCTTGATGGCATCATCTTGAATCCATTCTTCCAGGAGTTCGATTACCCCTTCAATCGGAAACGGGAAGTTTAGAGAAGCCTCTCCAGTTTCTTATTATTGTGCAGGCGTCTTAGTCGCAGCCTTCTGGGGTTGAGCTGTCTGCTGCGCTGGTGCCACACGCTTGGGTTGTTGTTCGGAAGCTGGAGCTTTTCTTTTTCCTCCTTCACTCACCACGCTTACAAAAGGTTGAGTGTTGTATTGTTTGTTGATGAGACGTATGTTCCCTAGAGTCTCTCATGCATCTTCATTCTTGGCGGGCCTGGTCCTTTCTAGCAAGGCTGGTGCTGTTGTAGCCGACCGCTTGGCAGCTTCACGGAGTTCAGAGAATGTCTGGAAGTGCAGGTTCTCCAGTAGAGCGCGATAGACAGGTACCATGCCATTAATGCACAACTCCACCAATTGATGTTCAGTCACATTTGGATCATGGCAATCTAGCGCTTGAATTTTGAATCTCTTGACATAATCGTTTGGATGTTCATTTTTTCGTTGAAACATTTTCCCCAAGTATGATAGAGTGATTTTCTCAGACACAAAGAAATATTTCTTTTAGAAAGCGGTAACCATCTCACACCAATTGGCTATGCTGTTTGGTGCAATGTTGTTGTACCAGGTATAAGCTCTTCCAGTGAGTGATTTTGATAATTCTTTCAGGCGGAGGACGTGGTTGTATTCATGCTCCCCTAGTGATTCCAAAATACGAGAGATGTGTTCACGAGCATTACCAGTACCGTCATAAAGGGAGAACTTGGGAAAGGAATATCCTCTTGGAAGAGGAACTCTTTTTACATCGGGAGGATAAGGAGGCTGGTGCTGATGAATGGTAGCTTGATTTTCCATGCCTCGATTCTAGAGAAGTCATTCCAGGTCTTCATGCGTGATAAAATTAGATTGTTGGTTTCATTCTGATGGCCGTTCAGGAGCTACTCGAGCTTGTTCATCCATAAAGACACGCCCTGTTGAAGTGCTTGCACCAGGAGTCATGAAAGTGTTTCTTATCTGCTCCATTAGGGGTTGGCGCGGCTCTGGTGGTAATCTTTCTATTAATGTCTTGAGAAAAGTGAGTACCTCCTTCTGAGTTGTAGCCATGTCCGTCTGAGCTTTGGCAAGAAATTCTTGTCTCTCCATTAAATCGACAATGGTAATGGGAGGATGGTTTTCTATGACTCCTCCAGTCTCCCGACCTAACGAAGAAGTGGCAGCATCTCTGGTGACGATTGGGGGTGTCATGCTCGAAGAAATATTAGGAGTAGCAGCGGCTCTGGCTCTGGTGATAGGAGGCGTCACGCCAGAGGGGATGCTTCCGGCGCTGCTGGTGTTGGTGCTAGAGGATGTAACACCATGAGATGCGATTATGCTGGAAGGTGGTACATTGGCGCCGGAAGCAGGGATGTTGACGCGAAGAGTGTTGTCAGTGCCAGTAGCATCAGGATTAGTTACTGATCCAGACCTAAGATCCACCATCTTGAATTTGGGAAAACTGATATGAGATTGAAAATTGATCTTGCAACCGAGAGATTAATCTCCCACTGTGGTCGCCAATTTTTTTGGGGTAAAAACTGATTCTGCTGGAAATGGAAAATTTGGGTGTGCCGCCGAGAAATGAATCTAAACCCTAAACAATGCACTGCAAGGGAGTACTTTAGATTCGAGAGATCAATCTGTACAATCCTGGTCTAAACCAAGAAATGGCCGTTCCAGTCTTGCTTCGGTCACAAAATGAAGGAGAAGGGTTGATCTTAGGTAGGGAAGCGAAGAAGGTGTTGAGATCAGAATGGTTAACTCTGAAGGTGTCGCTGTTTATGACTCGTATCAGAATGTGGAACTTGCTTACGGAATATAAGCTATCAGTTCCTGGTGTTTTATGGATACTTGTGTTGATAACACCTGTTTTTTGTTGAAATAGGTCGAAAACCTATTTATACAAGTCATAGTTGAACTCACCCTGATCTCATAGGAAGTGGAAGTAGTTGAGTGATGGAGAAGTGGGGATCGTGTAAAAATGTTGAAAACCACGTCTTACTATGAGGGAAGACGGGTCGGTTACACCCACTACTTCTCTGCTGCCACTAATTGTCCGCCTTTCCTGACACTTTCTCATAATGGGCATGTTGCACGCCGCACGCTATAAACCAGCAGATTAATACCCTGATGAACATCCCCCAGTTTATGACATGTTTGATGTCTCGAATATTTTCGTGGAAAATATGTAGAAAGTTGCTGAATGGGTCTTGCTTGCAAGACCTAATTATTTTGAACAATCACGCGCAAGCTAGGCGGCGGGCGGTCATTTGTTACAAGTTAAGCCATGAGACTTGCGGCCAACCATCTTGGATCAGCTGCCAGGAGCTATCCATGTACATAAAATATGTGGTGGTCGGTCCCTATAGGAGAATGATGGCTGGTAGCCATTTTGACATCCTATTGGTTGGCCCAGATCAAATCTAAACCGGTTAAATTGGCTAGCCAAGTTGGATGGTTGAGATGATTTGGGGCAGTTATTGGTTTCTGCCAATTTATTTAAGACCCTTGTAGGCAACGTGACTAGCCTACTTTGACTAGCAATCGTGAATGCTGGCCGCGGGTTAGTAGAATTCTTATTGGTTGAAATAACAGAGGGCCCGTACCAAAACTGCTGTAGAATTCTCATACGAACTCGTATTTTGATGATCCTCCCCTCTATTCTTATCAAAAAAGAATTTCCTATCTTCCCTGGTGCTAATATTTAGGTTTGGAGCTCGTTTAGGAGGTGAAAACATCCCGACAGTAAAACTCAGGAAGAATTCAGGTGGAATTCTGTCTGTTTTCAGCCATGACCTAGCTCGCCTTTTAAGATGTATATTTTAGCTCGTTAATCTAATTGATGTGATTTTTTTGTATGTTATACTATATATCCATATGAAACTTTTGGCATATAGCTCATGTCCATATTATTTAGGAGTTGCTCCCAGATATTTAGCCAACCTTGGGTGACCATTTGGATGTCGTTCAACCTAGTTAAATCGACCAATAGGGATCAAGATATTGCGCAGCGAAAAACAACTTACAAATTTAATTTAAAAGTGTAGGCTGCACATTTAGAGCATTTTGATTGGTCGATGGGAAAGAGGGGCCGACATGCAGTTATACGGGGCGGGGCGGTCGGTCATGGGCGGTGCCGACTAGGGCATATGTAAGTAAAGAGGCCTAGGCACTCATTACTTTTAAATGGCTCTATTTATTTGCAGAATGACAACACATTAAATACAGGGTCTTACAATTTTATCCCTGAACTAAATACCACCATCAACAGATGTATACATTTTCTTTCAACCATTGGATAGATTAAACCTTCATTCACCATTTGAGTTAGTCTTTTACTCAAGGCCTCTTCCATTAACACAAAGAGAATGTGAAACAAAGGATCTCCCTGTCTCAATCCCCTTCCAACTGAGAAGATGCCACAAGGACCACCATTCACCATAACAGAAATTTTTGCTGACTGAAATAATAAATGAAGCCACTCACACCAATTCTTTGAAAATCCAAATTTCTGCAAGACTTGAAACAAAAACTCCTAGCTAACAGAATCATAAGCTTGAGATATATCAAGCTTAAGACCTACATTTCCACATGTTCTCTTCTTTGTCATTTCATTGACCATTTTAGAAGCTAGTAGGATCCGATCTTGAATGCATCTACCTTTGACATAAGCCACTTGTTGAGGTGAAACCAACTTGTGCATAAGTTTTCCAATTCTTGTAGACAGAATTTTTGTGAAAATTTTAAAACTGACATTACTAAGACCAATTGGTCTAAATTGATTTGGATTTCTTGCACCTTCAGTTTTTGGAAGAAGAACGAAGAAGTTAGAATTAAGACCTTTAGGAAGGAACTTCCTTTTCCAACAGATTTGGATGGCTTCAACAACATCTTTATGGATAACATTCAAACAATCTCTATAAAAACACCCTGAAAAACCATCAGGACCATGTGCACTATCTTGATCCATATCAAATAGTGTTGATTTAATTTCATTCTCATCTGGAATTGCCTCTATCATATCCTGATCCTCTCTGGTTATCACTTATGGAATACCATCTAACATGTGCTTAACTACTTCCACTTCCTTATACATAAATTTGTGCTCAAAGTGTTTCATTATTCATCAACTATCTTCCTTAATCTGACATAATGTCCCCATTACTATCTTCCAACTCACTTATAATATTCCTTGCTTGTATAATTTTAAGATTTGCATATAGAAAACCATTATTAGCTGCACCCTCTTTAATCCACTTAATTCTAGCTTTTTGTTTTAGAAAAGTGTTTAGTTGTACTTCTTTATACAAATTTTGAGCATTCACCAGAGTGTTAAGAGCTTCTTCATCAAATGGATTATTATATGAAATGGTCATAGATTCTTGGACTTTAGCTTCATCCTCCTGAACTTGCACATTTATATTACTAAACACATTCCAATTCCATTCATTAAGAATCTTTTTTAACTTCTTCAATTTCTGCTGAAAAATAAAAGATGAATCACTTACTATAACTTCAGACCTTTTGGAGGAACAATTAGAGAAGGAGAAGAACTTCTTATTGATAAAGAGGCATTAGTTATTACATACATACAATGTTCTTTATATATAGGAAAGGGAAAACCTAGTCATCTAATGGACCGCACATCCATGATCCATGGGCCATAGGCCCTATAACACTCCCCCTTGTGCAGTTCAGTAACAAAGCCTTATACATAGTGCTTCACATATAGTGCTTTGAATGTAGTTCTTCAAATGTCGTTCTCTCCTTGATGACTTGTGCCGAAATCAATTTCCTTACTAAAACTTTAACAAGGAAAAACCCAGTGGGACAAAACCTTGGTAAAACTCTTCACATGCAGTACTTCACATGTTATCTTGTATTTTACATGTAGTACTTCACATGTTGGATGATCTTCAAGGACCGACTAGTCTAAGTTAATTGTCTCGTTAAAACTTCGCCAGGAAAACCCAGAGGGACAAACCCTGAACTAAAGAAAAGGAGTACAATATTAAGCAAACTTAGAACATAGTTGGACTTGAATATGTTGCCTCATTAAAACCTTGATAAGGAAAAATCAAGTGGGACAAAACCTTGACGAAGGGAAAAGAGTACAACGTGACAGATGCAAGTAAAGGTGATCCGTTGTAGATGATCACTTTGGTCCATTGATGTTGACTAGTTGCTTCACAACTCTTAAGGAAGAAAATCATCGTAGGAAAGACAATAGCCTTAGCTGGGAAATTACATTCCCGGTGTATGTTGTTGTCTCATTAAAAACCTTGCCGAGTATTAAAACCCTGTGGGAAAAAGCAACCTCGGTGAAGGAAAATAGTTCAACACACTATTAGATACTCCCCATGATGTAAGACAATTTTCATTAGTATAATGCAGTCAAAAGGAGTTTATCACACTTTACTTTGGTGAATCGAATGTTTATAAGACCCTGTTGTTGATTCTGGAAGTTACGTTTCTTAACATACTATCACGTTTCATTTCTTTGACTAAGATATTTTCAGTAATATCAACGCGATCTTTATGTCTTAAACGTTCAAAATACTTGATGTTTTTAGTGTTGCCTCACTAAAAACCTTGTCGAGTAACAAAAACCCTTTGGGAAAAACTATTCTCAATCGAAGGGAAAAAGAGTACAACACAACTTCAATTTCGAAGTAAAATATGTCGACATCATATCCTTGGATCCTCCCCCTGATGTCGGCATCTCCCCCTGATTACTTTCAGAGTTATTCCAGACAGTTCCTTTAGTCATGTACTTTTCGAAACTGAATATCTGTAATGACTTAGAAAATAGTCTACCATATCTCCACCTGATTACTTTCGTTGGAGAATATATTATTGTTCCTTCATAATCAACAACCATTGGACTGCAGTTCCTTTAGCATTCCTTTTTTTTTATGTATTTGCAGGGATAAAACAAACTCATGTCAATGGTTACTTTTAAGTATATGATTACGTTCATTATACTATTCCAATGACGTTGCATTGGCGCTGAGCTATATCTAGCTAACAAGTTCCCTGAGGATGCAAAATTTGATCGAGTACATTATTATACTAAGTTCAATAATGAGTCTATTGTACTTATATATGGGAATTTCATCTCCCAATACATCTTCGTCATCTTCCTTTAGACGAATGGTCACTTACTTACATTTGAACCTTGACTAATCATGGGAGTGCTATCAGGATGCATGTCTTTGTTAAATTGCTTGATAACTTTAGACATATGCAAACTGGTGGGATAATATACCACAAGCTCAGTATTCGGTCAAGCTTTCCCCAGACTTTTCATCTCAAATTTGGATTTCAAATAGCTTTTAAGGTCTCTTATTACATCAAGAGTACCCATCATGTCTGTATCATCGACATAGATAGCAACAATTCCAAATCAGGAACTTTCTTGTGAATATGTAAGGAAAAATACCTTACTTGTCTATCCCATCCAAATCAAATAGTCACTTAGACGGGTGTACCACATCCTTCTGATTACTTCAATCTATAAGTGAGCGTTCTATCTAATTGTAAACGCACTCTATGGTTTAGAGTCACTTGATTTGGCAACAAAAGGCTATCTCTTGATTTGTTCAGAGATACGTAACAACCACATACATATGTTGCATTTCAAGTCCTTTTGAAATTACCAAGCTAACTAAGTAGCGGAACGCTATAACGTTCATTACAATGGAACAATTCCAGGGCTTTGTGAGAAACCTCGCGCCACAAGGCGAGTCTTTATGCTTTAATACTGCTTTCTTCTCATTATTCATTGTGACAAATTAATCATGTATGTCCAATAGGCTTTACACTTGGTCGGTTAGCACTACCACACCAAATACCTGTATATTTGTCAAAGAACCAAGTTCTACCTGGATTGTGTAGGCCAAATATGCTCTTCGTTGACATTAAGAAACAAGGAGCTTAGTTCGATCTCATTTTGCTCTATTTCCTTAAGCAAGTGTATATGAAATTAATCATCAATATGCTCGCATGATCTTTCCATTGACTCGTGCGTGTTCTCATAATCCACTTGGGATGTCATTGTTCTCTGAAATCATTAAACTTCGGAGCATCCTCTAGTTTGATTCATGGACATATTCAGAGACAATCTTATGAGATGATTTCTGATGATATAAATAAGTTGTGCCTTACTCCTCTATTTCCTTTCTAGGTGAGGATTGATCGAACCAAATGGTATCTCCAACTTCCTTTATGGAGCCACGGCCTCAACCACACTTCCACTAAGTGTAGTTATAACACTTTATGTCTATGGTGTATATCCCTTATTGAGGATCTGTAACCTTGCAGGTAGGTTTGCAGCTGGTATATGTAATCTCATCACTTTAGCGACATCAGTGTACATTCTGAAAATCGATTATTCTTTGTCACTTCACATTTACATTTGTGGAGTACAAGAATCAATATGAGACACAGTAGGAACACACCACGACAATTCATGTTGTTCCCTTAGAAAATACTTTTTCTTATCTCCCCCTAACGACGGGAAGACTGTCTCAGTAAAGTGATAACAGCAAATCTAGCGGTAAGATATCCCCTGCCAAAAGTTTTGAAATGCGGATAATTGTTGGGAACTCATTTCCAACATAACTACTTAACAGTTTTGAAGACCCATCATAGTACAATGTGGAGTCGTAATGGCACATATATAGTGCAACAAAAAATGCGTAAGAACACGAATGTCAGGCTTAAATCCAGTTACCAACTGGTACGCAGAAAAGGTTCACTAATATTGGGTTCTAAAACGAATTAAGTAAAGATGCGGGTAATATTGCATATCCCCAAAGCAATAAAAGGTAGGTTGGTACGCATAACCTATTCCTTAGACATCATCTGTAACCTTTGACGATAGCCTTTGCGAGACCATGAGGTATAGGATGCTCTGCATTGATCCTATTAAATATGCAATAACTATCAAGTCCTTTTGATGTGCACTAGCTAGCATTTACAAGGGGTGGTGAGGCCTTACATGTATGATATGAGCTAGTAGTTTTCCAAACGCAAAAATTCTAGGGAACTATAACTAGTCCAAAATTTCAAAACATCCACCAGAGCCATAAGTCACTTTAATGGTCCGCATTATGCATGGATATTTTTCTAAATATCACATTATTTTATTTGTAATATGGATTGTTTTCCATTTGCATCTTAGGATGGTCTCGATCCTGTTTTACTGAAGACTTTGTAAAATGAGTGATATGCTTTCTTACTTAAAAGCATAATGGGGAGAGGTAGTGCAAATCTAGTAACTTTAGAAATCACTGATTGTGATAGATGCCATAACTTCGCATTCTATTAGTTCATTTTCTTGTACACTCAAATGAAATGATGCCCGTTTTAGTACTTTCAAAACGGAACATCGTGACGCAACCAATGTGCCTTATGGTCATTGTTGGGGTTAATATGGATTCAGTAATTCAAGTTCCAGTGATTTACAATTCACTAGATTGACACATTAATTTTCTAAGAATATGCTTCCTTCCACATTCATTAGAAATAATTTATAGATGCAATCAACTCCATTCTCACTGTAAGTTTACAAAAAAAATAGGTAATAGTTCACGCATGAACACCCTTTGCAATTATCAAGATATGATTATCCCTTATACAGAGCTTAGACATTGAATCTTGAGAGATTTAATAAGTGGTGTGGCCTTATTACGTAACAAAAGTCGGATTCAACTCAACTCATTTACTTTAGAATGAATATATGTTACGTTTCATCCAGATATATCTCAAGTGCTTTAGAGAATTTATGTCTCGTGGGAATGATGTACTTTTCATTCCATAAGCGCAAACATTTGATCTAGTTCAATTAAATAGTCAATTGGCCAAGCAAAGTTCTTCTAGTCATTAAAGTTGATGTGAAAATTGGTTGCTATTATGATACACACATTACATTGTATATACCAATAGCTATGACCAGGTGCATTTCCAACTCTTTTGTTTATGATGGGAGCTAGAATTACATTTTTAGTTGATCCCATGTTCGGTTGATACTTGTGTGTTGGTGTTATTACTACCGAGGACAAAAGTACATCTTTGTCTCATGATACATATGTCCCTCTGCAAATATTTCACTATGCCAGCAAGTGGATTACATCCCACAAAACATTCAAATTTGGGGAAAAATATCAAGTATCCAATAATGGTGCTCAAGTACTTCTAAGCTCCAAATGAATACATTAGAATCGAGTTGGTACAACCAATTGAACAAAAAACACCATTCAACTATAGCTAATATCATATGCAAGAGAACAAAATTAAGACCAAATTCTTTATGATCAAAGATCAACAGTCATAATCTGAGTTGATCGTTTATATAATATGGATTTATCTTAAGACAAAAAAAACCCAGAACTAGGCATGTTCTAAAAATGTATTCAACGTTAAAACCCACAATAGTTACATACCTCAAGCCAAACTTTGGTTCCATCCACACATACACAGAACCGGAACCCACTCACACATGCACGCCCCACTACCAGAACAAAATAGGTTGGAGTGGACCGGATAGGCTGGACCGGATAGGCTGGACCGGATTGGAACGGACCGGATCGGCTAGACCGGGTAGGTTGGCCCAGAACCGGCTAGACCAGCTGGACACGAACGGACAGAAGAAAATTCCCCTTGATTTTCTTCCTTCTCTTTCACGGATGAACACGGACGAACAGGAGAAATTTTCTCCTGATTTTCTTCCTCCTCGTTCCCCATACGATTCCAACCGCCGCACCAATCAAATCACAGCATAAACACACGAATACATCATTATACTATGAAATTAAACGGATTACTATTAAAATGTAATCACTCAATTGTGATTTATACATGGTGTATAGCAATTGATTATAGATTCAGAGATAAACAGAAGGCAATAACTTTTCATCTAAATCTAGAAAAACATCATGTGATTTATCTAAGTCTAAAAACAGCAGGTGACATGTAAATTATGTGATGTAATCAATCATTATTAAGCATATTAATCAACTAATTATACAAGGACTAAGATGAATCAACTAATTATAAATGAAATAGTATATTGTTTGCGATACGGTACATACGTTACTATTATTCTTAACAGATACAATGTAAATTTAACAATCAACAATTACGCAATCAATGAAAATTTAATAGATACAGAATGTGATAAAACTAATACTATGAATTCATTATTATTATTATTTCTTTTTACTCGGATCAATCACCATCAAAATAAGAAGACAAACAGTACAAACATTAAGTTTATGAAAATTCGTGTACTCTCTATCTTTATGTTCACCATCTGATACTATCTTTATGTTCATGGGACCAATAAATTAAATTAACATCATGCTATGTGGAATCTAGATCATGTCTACTACTGAAGATCTAATTGAAGAAAAGAAAAAAAAGAAAAAAAAAATCACAACACGGCAGACAAACCAGGCAAACATATTTGTCAATCATCATGTGAGAAAATAGTCAAAAGAGGAAATTTCTCGTATCATAGTGTATGTGAGACAAAGCAAAACATGATAAAGATTTTTATGACTACCAATCATACATCATGTGGTTTAGAAATTAGAGCATAGCATATACACACCAAAATCGCCAATAGTCCTAACAGACAACTAGGATCTCAATTATATCACAGTTACAGATCACTAATTAAAATATAATAAGAAAAAGATAGAAGGTTTAGGTATACCTTTCACACAAACGGATGGAGTTTTTCCAAAAAAAATTAAAAAAATCCCAGTTTGAAGATGATCCAAAAAAATAAAAAAATATCTCTATTTTGCGGCAGGATTAGAGCTCGTGCATGAAAACATTTTGGAGGAACAATTAGGGAATGAGAAGAACTTCTTATTGATAAAGAGGCATTAGCTATTACATACATACAATATTCTTTATATATAGGAAAGGGAAAACCTAGTCATCTAATGGACCGCACATCCATGATCCATGAGCCATAGGCCCTATAACAAGACCAATATTTTTCAACTACTTTCATAAAATTGGGGTGTTATATCCACATTTTCTGGAATCTCATAGGAGCATTTTGTGGTTTAGGAATATTAGCACACCCTCATAGCAATGGAGCATGATCTGAGGCTACTCTCAACCCCACTTTATAACCCCAACCTTCAAACTTTTGTAACCATAAATGATTGAACACTGCTCTGTCTAGATTACATAATATTCTTTTGCTTCCATGTTGACAATTAGACCAGGAGTGCTGAAGACCAGTTTTAGGAGCCTGCATCAGTTCACAAGTGTCTAAACAATCATTAAAGTCCATCATTGCTCTTCTATTTGGATTCTTACCTCCAATTTTTTCCTCAGCTGAAGTAATAACATTAAAATCTCCTATGGCTAACCAAGGCAGATTCAAACCACTTATAACTTTCATTTCAGACCACAAGAACCTTCTTTGAACAACACCAACATGTGCATGAATATCAGATATAAGAACACCACCAATATTAATTGTAATCGTTTGACTTGACATTGACACCACTGTGGGAGTAGGTAAATTCTTATTCCAAAATAACCATATATTACCCTTTTTATTTGAGACTGAGTTATGAATTACCATGCTTTGCATACCTGGTAAATTCAATTTATTGCAAAATCAAGAATTGCAAACTACTTTAGGTTCTGCAACCCATACTACTGAAGGGTTAAACTGATTTATTAGATCCCATAATTTGTTTTGAGACCCGGCTCTTCTAATGCCTCTTAAATTCCAAAATAATACTTTCATTTTTTGGATTAGAGGCCTTTTGTGCCTGCTTTTCCTTGATTTTTTTTTTTTTAGAATTGCACTTGCTTAGAATTTGGGTACTAGATGAAACTTGAGAATGAGTTACCTGAGCATTTGTTAAGTCTTTCTTTCCATAACTAGTAGAAGCAATTGAGGTTGGAGGCTTCTGAACCACTCTAGATCAAGATGTAACAGGAACCCTTTCAGAAGAGACGGTACCATCTTTGCCATTAATGAACTTTACAATACTTTTTTCTATAGACTTTTCCTCTACTACTTGAAGATTTCTGGTTGGAGTAAGAACTTCTTGTGACTTCCTCTCCTCACTAGTATTTTCCAAAACCACCTCATCATCTTATAATGAGTTAAACCTTCCATTTTTAATAAGTATCTCATTGTCTGACTGAGATTATGAATAGGCGTAATCGGACCTGCTTCACCAATATATTTATTGAATTAAACTGTTGGAGGTAGACAAATATCAAAAGGATCCTGAAATTTAGTCACCTTAGGGCTAACAATTTCTTTCTCAACACTCCTAGCAGAAGGATCAGTGGGATGTTCAATAGAAGGACTCTTCTTAAATCTACATTCAGATAATGAATGACCAACAATCTTACAATTCGAACAAAATTTTGGAAGTTTATTAAGAAAGATACCTTGTGAGAAACTTCCATATTTAGTAATAATCCATAGCTTGTTTTGGATTGTCTTTGCAAGGTCTAATTCAACCAACACTTTTGCAGCATAACCACTTGAATATTTGAGAGTATCATCATCTACTTTAAGAGGATTTCCAATTGCATCACATATAGTGAATAAGGTTTTCTCATCCCAGTATTCAAGACTCAATCCTGGTAAAGAAACCCAAACCAAAGCATGAGAGGTCCTTTGATTTTCAGGCCTAAAGTTTGGAATCCAATTTCTAGTTCTCAATATCTGATCCTGAACATCCCATCTGTTATTTCTGATGTAATTTTTGTCCACTTCATTAGACAACTTAATTGTGAAAAACCTTTACCCAAAGGGATCAAATGACAATCCCCTATTAACTTCCACTGGTTTCTCAGAATACCCATCGCATCCACAAATTTAATTCGAAGAAAATCCAATCTACCTATTAATGAAAAATTCCATGAATCATACCTGTCTTTACCCTAATCATCAATTAAAGTAACCAAATGACATTTTTCAGTTGAATCTGAGATATTTACAACCCTAGAACCACTTGCAGAATCTTTATGAATCATTTCAAAATCCATATTTTAATTCAATCCAACTGCTAATGAAGACTTATTATTACCAGATCTATTTGAAAAACACCTGATTCACCTGAAACTATTAATGAAGAGTGATTAATGAGAACGATGAAGATCGAGAAATTTTGAAACTGAGTCAGTCGCCGATTTGCAGAGCCCAACTCAGTCCGATTCCAATCGCTCAATATTCTTTATCTTTTTTTTTTGATTGAAAAAGTCTTTCCTCTATGTGTAGGTACTGAAAATGAAGCATTGATTCCCTTAGCTGACGTCCTTTACAGCCCAAGAGTTGCTTCAACTCAATTGAAGACTTTAAACCAATCTACCTCCCACAGATAAGCCTATATGTGATTTCTGTTCTGATTAAAGATCAAGATGAAGTAGCAAATCGATTGCAATAGACAAAGTCTAGTAAACCTAAAAATTCGGTCTTATGACTCCCGAAGAGCAGCCTAGGTTATTATTCATCTCACAAATATAAACTTGTGAAATCACAAAGTCTGAAATGACAAAACTTTGTGATTCCTATTTATCTTGTTTGTTGGACCAAAACTCGACAATCAAATAAGGTCAGGATACATGAACTATCAAGATAACGATAGTTGGATCTGGCTTCACGAATCCCTAGGTGAAGTCTTTTAGTCGCTAAATCTTAGAAGGGTTTTAAGGATACGAAAACTCTAGTTTACAACTAGGACACACAAGAATAGTATCAGGGATTCAAAAATCCCAGTTGTTTGAGGTTTTCCTTTTATAGACTTTCAAGATAAAAATTGCTTTAGATTTAAGCTAAGGTAGCTTTCGAATTAAACAATCAATAATCATCGTTAGATGAAAAACTTGACTTGAGATTAACATAACAGAACATACACTCTGGTTAGGATGAACCGTGTATAATGCTTGGTTCATAAAAGTTAACCGAAACTAGCCAATTGAACAATAAGCTTAACCATTTTCATATAACACTTTAAGACTTTTCTTGAGTCACAAATGTGATCAATCATGTCTAGATGTGTTCTTAGAGAGTTATTCAAATGTTGATTATCTCATAAAAATAATTCTGATGCATTTGAAAATATTTGACAGGGTAAGTACGTGTACCGGGTACGTGTATTGTATCTGTTCGTGAATATTCTTGTCATAGTACGTGTACCAGGTATGTGTACCCTTAAGACAAAAACAGTTTCAGGAACTCACAGATCTTTTATGGTATGCGTACCTTTCCGGTTTTGAAACCAACAAATCTTTTCCGATTTACATACTAGGTATGCGTACCTTCCTGGTTCACGAGTTCACAAACTTTTTATGGTATGGATACCGGGTATGTGTACCAAAAAGTCGATGCCGAACTATAGCTACGTCGGTACGTGTACTGGGTACATGTACTGCAACTCTTGACTTATAACAATTCTCTCAGTATGTGAACTGGCATGCATATTGTCATGTATCCACATTAAAGGTAGTTCTATATCTCTATAATAATCGATTTGAAACATTCCCGAATAACATCAATGACTCATATTACTGTTCCAAGCTATTTTCAAATGATTAAATATTGAATCACAATTTAGGTCATGAGCAATAAATTATTCTTAACCAAATTCATCAAGA
Organism: Papaver atlanticum; assembly: GCA_023531105.1. Lineage (NCBI taxonomy): Eukaryota > Viridiplantae > Streptophyta > Magnoliopsida > Ranunculales > Papaveraceae > Papaver > Papaver atlanticum. The sequence continues at coordinate 9,452,153 of JAJJMB010000948.1, read as the reverse complement.
CTTTAAAGGAATTACATATCAACTTTTATTTAGATGATATCACAGAGTATAAAATACTTAGCGCTCATCTAAGAGATTTAAGATACAAGCATCCCCTGTAAATTCCACATTCACTCTCCCCGTAAAGATATAACAATTAAGCATAAGCTCATTTAAGAACTCTCCCCCATTTGATGTCATTCCCAAGAGAACAACATGAGTGACCTTACTTTAATGAAAAAGAAGAATTTTGTCGGACATTAGCAAATCACGTGGATTTGTATCCTATACATCGACATAAATTAATCTCAACGCCAGTTACGAACAAAGAAACAATTTTAATCGATATGACTCAACATAAGAAAATCTTACGGAGTAGATAGTGCAGTAATTTCACAAAAGAGTGATCACAAATAGATCAATACTGCAAAAAATTCTCACAAAACTTGTTCTATTTTCAGTTCATAAAACTTAATAGATTTAACTTTTGAGCATATATGAGATATCAGTTCAATTCACAAAAACTAAAGGACACATATATCTCATAAAACTTTGTAATATATTAAACAAATAATGATTACATACTGCAAGTTCATCTTCCAAAAACTCTAGAATTTTAATAAATAAATCTTGTTAGAGCACTGCTTGGTCGAACTCGCAAGCGTTGCTATCTCAAGCTTGTTTTTCAATTTTAGTTGCCAAAACTATAAGTCTTGATTTCTAGTCTACTTATAGCTAAGTCTCGGATTAGGATAGTAAGTGTAGTTGAGCTTTAGACTTCACGACGTTAATCGAATGAAGACGAAGAACTACTCAAGGTAACTTGTGGAACTTCATCAACAAAAGGTATGTGGAGACTTGAACTCATCTATCACTCAAAAGTCTATCTACTCTATCTCCTATTTGATACAAAAAGTTGTATTGCTATATAGACTTCAATTATATACATTTGGTATTTCGAGCCGAGTTTATCTCGCTTATCTATTTCTTGAAATATGTGTTGGTAAGCTTTCGCTTTAACCAAGTTCATCTTTTATTCTTGACGAAAGTCAAAAGTTGATCATGTGAAAATCGCCTTGTAACATCTTACATGATTTTTGTGAGATAGTCATTTGATGTAGACTCAGAATGTTTCGTATTGATCATTCGATCATTAAAAAATTGCTTTAAAGCTAATAGTTTGTGTGAGACAGCTATTTTTGTCTTCCAAGAATGTTTCAATGATTGAAATGAGGGTTTAGAACATGTAACCATGATTGGATATAAACATAGTGTGTATTCACATTTGTGTAAAGTCCAAAACGGGGAACCATGGTATGCGTACCCGTACGCGTACTAGTTGGTTTTTGGAAGTCTGGGAACTGAGTATGCGTACCCGTATGCGTACTGGCAAAAGTCCAAGTACCGTGAATTTCTGATGGAGTTTGGAAGTATAAAATGGTATGCGTACCCGTACGCATACTGTCGTAACCAAACTCAGAACGGCTACTTAGGTATGCGTACCCGTTTGCATACTTAAGTAGGTTATGTTCTAAAATCGGTTTGTTAATGAACTAATACATTTATATAATAAGGAATGCAATCTTTTGCAAACCGTGGCTACAATGTTCATAAAATGATTCGAGTGAATCAAAATCGATTTTGCTTCGATTGTGTCTTGTATACTTCTATGAGAATATAAACAATTGAACAGCTCTCTAACTAGTTTCATTTGAGTAATTTGAACTAGTTATGATAAAGATGAATAAGGTTGATATGAAAGTGCTCATATGGCTAACCATTGGTTAACTATTGTTGAACCAACTAAGTGTACACGTTTAGGTACGGTTACCTTTATCTAAATGATAGTATATTTCATTTGTGTATAACAAGCTAAGTTCGATCTAACGGTTAAAAGATATTAGCTTGAATCTAATCAGGTTTTCATCTAACGGTGAATATTGAATGCTTTGTAACTAAGGTAACATTGATTGCAAACCCTGATTTGAAGACTATATAAAGGAGAACTCTAGCAATTGGGAAACTAATCCCCACACCTTCTGTGTGATACTAGTTGCGACTAGAGTCGATTCTCCTTTAACCTTAGGTTTTTCACGAAACCATGTAGGTTAACGACTTGAAGACTTCATTGGGATTGTGAAGCAATACCAAACTATTTCTCTGTAGTTGCGTGTTCTGATCTTATTGTTTTATATCGTGATTGAGTACTATCTTCTTTAAGATTTGCTCGAGATTTATTCTTCGATAGGCAAGATTGAAAAGTAGTCACAAACATCTTCGTATCATCGTTTGTGATTCCACAATATCTTGTTTCGTTAATCGATTAAGATTATTGTGAGGTGATTGATAATACTAGGTGTTCTTCGGGAATATAAGTCTGGTTTATCAATTGGTTCCTATTCACCTTGATTTATCAAAAGACGGAACAAAACTCATAGGTATATCTGTGGGAGACAGATTTATCTATACAATAGACTTTTATGTGTGAGACAGATTTGTTTATCAAGTCTTCGACTTTGGGTCGTAGCAACTCTTAGTTGTGGGTGAGATCAGCTAAGGGAATCAAGTGCGTAGAATCCGGCGTGGTTCAAGAGGCATAAGGAACGCAACTATACCTTGATTAATGTGAGATTGATTAGGGTTCAACTACATTCCAGTCCGAAGTTAGATTGGTAGTAGGCTAGTGTCTTTAGCGGCTTAATACAGTATGGTGTTCAAATCTACACTAGGTCCCGGGGGTTTCCTGTATTTGCGGTTTCTGAAAAGACGAGGGTACCCAAATATACCTAAATCTAAAACTTTTCCACCTATAAGTCCTTTCTCCCAAAGTGATTGTCTATGGACTGATTCGAGACAATACAACTAATCGGTTCACACTTCGTGTGATCGTCTATGGATACAAGATCGAGACAATACGACAACAATATAACTTGTGTGATTGACTATGGATACAAGATCGAGACAATACAACAATGGAGTATGTTTACTTGATAATAGGTTCGGACTTAACCAAACACTATAGGATTGCTATCAAGTAAATAGGAATTAATGTTTGTGTATTTTACTTCTAATTATAATAAAACAATTATAATTGCGGAAATAGTAAAGTAAAAGACACAACAAGATTTTGTTAACGAGGAAACCGCAAATGCAGAAAAACCCCGGGACCTTGTCCAGAATTGAATACTCTCAGGATTAAGCCGTTATACAAAATCTAAACAACCTTCGTATGGTTGAGACCAAGCAACTAAACCTATAGTTCACCTAGTTCCGTCTGTATCCCTGCGCCTCCAACTTGCAATAAGTCACGCACTTGGAACAATTCCTTTGGTTCGTATTCCAAACAGTAAAGGAACAACAAATTTGTTCGGTAACAACTCTTTTCAATCAAGTGATATGAGTTTGACAAAAGGCTCTTCTGTTTATCCCAATAAACTCCTTTGTCAGGTCCTTAGATCTATCTAATAACAACTACCAAAGTAATTGTCAAGATTTTGCAATCAATACTTTTAATCACAAAGAATTGTATTGATGCCGATCTACTCAACTAATCAATCAAATCTATCACAAAGATAAACCGATTATAGTTGGATCCTTTTCCAGCCGAAACAAGTATTGTGCACACCAAAGATTATGAACCCAAAAATCTTCTTTGTCTTCAAATCTTCTTTGATCTTCAATAAACACCTGCACACAATCAACTTGAATCTCTTGTGATTAATCACACACAGAACGGAGTCTATTAACAATGGATTATCACAAGACGTCTTTAGATCTACAAACAGTCTAAAGATCCCCGTCGAAACTTCGATCTAGTTTTAGTGAATCTTATATAAGAAGAGAAGATTCTCAAGCATAAACAAACTAGGTGCAATCAAAGTTCAACAACCGTTAGTCAATCAAATCAATCGAAAACTAATAATAAACTGCAATTATCTAGTTTCCCACCAACGGTATTAATAGAGCTTCTCCCAAAGAAGTCTTTAAACTGAGCGGCCGTAAGAGAATTCGCCTAATTAGGTTATTTTCCTTTCCGAATAGGCGGCTTCACCAGTAACAACACAACTAGGTAGTTTTGCTAGCTCTGAGGATTAGTTTTCTTGAAATGCAAACTTCAATATTTATAGACCAAGGAAGTTCCAAAACCGAAAAAATTCTCAAGATATGCAATATATTACCAAATTCGGTTTCTATAATTCCTGGAAATGCTTTTTCCAAATATTGACCGAAATCTCAGTAGAAAATCTCCAATTAGTAAATGCACATTACCAATTTTTATTTTCTAAAGATATGCATTTTAATTGCTGGAAATTAAAAGCATATAAAACTAAAAACCTTAATTAAAAGATTCTCAATTTATTTGGATCCGGGATTCTCCTTTAGCTATTAAGGAATATCTTTGAACAATAAAAGATAAGAGTTACTGCACATGTTCGAAGTATGTCGACATCTTTACTTGGTAAATCCTTTTTCATATTTACCATCTTGGAACCGATTTGCCACACTTCCAAACAAGTTAAGAATTGGTTCATCTGACTTCCAAGAAATATGTGATTGATTATCCTATCAAATCACCAAACATGGGTTTCACGGTTCTACCAAAACAAGTTTCGGTTCTACCTGCATGTGGGTACTAGAATTAGTCACGCTAGTTACCAAAACTTGGTTGACTAGGTACTAGGATCGGTTCCCACATATATATGGTATCTAACTTGTATTTGGTGCACATGTTCATAGGATCGGTTCCCAATTACTAAAAACGTGTTGCACATGTTCATAGGATCGGTTCCCAATAACTAAAAACTTGTTGCACCTCTTACAAGGATCGATTCCCCTTTTTGTGATCGGTTGCACCTCTTACTGGGATCGGTTCCCCAATGTATAGAGTTGGTCATACCAATTACAACAAATAGATCATACCATCTCAGGTGATTACTTAAGATCGGTTTCACTAATAAAGGTCATACCAATACAAAAGTCAGGCCTTGTGAATAGTTTTACCAAGATACATAAACAAGTTATGAGAGGTTATACTAAACACACATATTGGTAATTCAAAAGATTTGCAATGAATAACAATACCATTAAGCCTAACGATTTCCCTTTCGATTCATAAAACAAAATCATAAATTTACTTCCTTTAAACGAATGTAAAACATTGTTTCCTAGGACAAAATATTCACCCATACCCATACATAATCACAATAGCATTCATACGATTATGTCGATGTCTTATATACGAAGTTCAAAAGATAAGCATTATACTTCGTGTTGTATTCCTTAATACTATGTCTAACTAGAGTATAATCGTTCACAACTTCGCAGTTATGTTTTCAATATGCACGAATTGAAAGATACGTTAGGGAATGAAACAGTTCAAGTCAAATATTACTAACCTCAAGTGGAAGGATGATGTTGTCGTTGTAGGTCCTCACTTCTTCGCATTCTTCAAGTCTTCACGTAATACTTGTAATGTCTCATATCCTAATACTTTCAAGCTAACCTATACGAAGTTGACTCTAGTAAATAATCAAGCGACTCTTTAAATGAGTTTTGATTCACTAAAATATGACAACCAAACTTGACATACCAACGCTTGGTGGGTTCAACCGAGCTATGCTCTAACAGTTTCCTTGTTAACAAAATTTATGGTGTCTGTGTTATTTTTTTTCACATTATATTTTGTTATATAATATAAATATCATAGGTTGTGCGTAGTTCAATCAATTGGTGAATCCAACCTTTGGTTGTTGATTATATTGATTGACACTTGAACATTGGTCTTTGGTACCGTTCAAGTTGTTTCACATAATAATCAGGCTCGCGGATTTCTATCTGTTTGATTTGTTGATTACATTGTGAAACAGAGATACAAATCTTGGATATATACTTTTCTTGAGATTGAGTCTGACTGTCTAGTTGATTCTCTCGAAAGTATATTGGAGTTTGTCCATACAGATTGCTAAACGAAATATTGGGTGTGTTTGTTAGACCCCCTCTTTTTCAGTTAGTATCAGAGAAGGCAAACACGTTTAAGACCTCATAAGTCTGTGTTTGTAGCAATCTGACTCTATGGACAGTAAAGTCTCTATAAACGCTTCACCAGGATTTAACTCTGATCTTAGAGAAAGTTCTAATGAGCTTGTTATTCTCCAGAAAAAGTTGGATGCACAAATCCGGATCAATTCTGATCTTGTTGCAGAAATTGCAATGTATAAGGATTTGAAGTCTGTCAAAGTACCTTCAATGGATTTGAATAACTTCTCTAATCCTTTCTTGAAGAATGGTCGCAAGTCAGGTGACAAACGAGGTTTAGGCTTTGTGAAATATGATGGGACTCAGAACTGCTCAAACAAGATTAAAGATGTTGGTCCATGTATGTTCTGTGACTCTCACAATCACTTTCAACATACATATGCATCTTTCCGGAAAAGTTTAAAGGTTGTGAGTAATCTTCATAAGAAAGATGAACAACTGTTTACTTCTCTAAAAAGGTGTACAAAACTAACAAGAAATCCTATACGGGATAGTAGTGTTAGTATGAGAGCTTTTTCTCTAAAATCAACATCGCCCTTTCAATGGTTTCTTGACAGTGGATGTAGCCGACGTATGACTGGTGATCTATCATGGTTTGTAAATTCAAGTGACTTTGAAGGAGGTCCTGTAACGTTCGGAGATGTGAGTTGTTGCTACATAAGCAAGAAGGGGACGATCAAACTTCCCGGGTTTCCTGAAATCCATGATGTAGTATACGTTAAAGGTATGACTGTAAACCTTCTTTCTATTAGTCAAATTTGTGAAAAAGGCCATAGAGTTGTCTTCAATCCGAATGGATATGACATTGTGGACAAAACTGGAAAAGTAATTTTTCAGGGAACTTATGGTAAAAATAACTGTTATCTTCTTGATACTCAGTTCAGTAACTGTTGCAATTTGACTAAGGTGAAATCTACACATCTTTGGCATGAGCGTTTTGGTCACATCAATTATCACCTTCTAACTAAGATCATTAACAAAGAACTTGTTAGAGGCGTTCCCAAAATCAATGCAAAGATTGATGGTGTATGTGGTGCCTGTCAAAAGGGTAAACAAGCGAAAGTTCACCATAAATCATCTCGAGACATTCTCACTAAAGCTCCACTTGATTTAATTCATATGGATCTCTTCGGACCTATTCAACAACCTACTATTGCTGGTAAGAAGTATGTATTAGTTATGGTAGATGATTACACCAGATTCACTTGGGTGGCATTTTTAGCTCATAAGAATGAAACCCTTGATGAATTCAAGATTATTGTTAATAGAATCCAGAATGAACAAGGTCGCAAACTATAGAAAATTAGAAGCGACCGTGGAACTGAATTCAAAGACACTAAGGTGTTTGAATTTTGTGACAAACTGGGGATTATTCAACAATACTCACCACCTATTACTCTTCAAGCTAATGGAGTTGCAGAAAGAAAGAATAGTAACATTCAGGAAATGGCCAGGGTAATGCTCCATAACAAAAACTTACCTTTAAGATTTTGGGGAGAAGCTGTTTTCACAGCATGCTATTTGATCGACCGTGTCTACCTACGGTCGAAAACCCTAAACACTCCTTATGAGTTGTGGTACGGTAGAAAACCCAACTTACATTATCTCAGAGTGTTCGGAAGTAAGTGTTACATTCTGAAAGATCGAGAACAGATAGGGAAATTTGATACTAAAAGCAATGAAGGTATCTTTCTTAGCTATGCTTCTGATAGTCGTGGTTTTCGAGTTTTTAATCTCAGAACCCAGGTCATGATGGAATCTGCCAATGTCATCATTGATGATCTAAGTATTTTTCATCATGATGATCCTCCTGCTGAATTGCCTCCAACTGAGACAATTGAGAAAGTCAAAGAAATCTCATAATCAGTTGAAGTTGTCCCAACGGTTACTGATCCTGATATTTCTAGTGACGAGGAGAAGAGCACTGATCAGGCTACTCCTGTTGAACAAGAACGTGTCCCTCCACGACACCTCTGGGTTCAAAGGAATCATGATCCCAACAGTATTATTGGAGGAAGAGATTCTACTGCCAAGACAAGAGGACAACTTCAAAATATTTGCAATTTTGGTTGTTATCTTTCACAAGTAGAACCGATAAATATTATTGAAGCTCTTAGCGATCCCTTTTGGGTGAATGCAATGCATGAAGAGTTAAATCAATTTCAAAGACAAGATGTATGGGAGCTAGTACCTTGTCCCTCCAATATCAATATTGTTGGTACCAAATGGATATTCAAGAACAAGTCTAATGAATTTGGTACAATTATCAGAAATAAAGCTAGACTTGTCGCTCAAGGATATTCACATATTGAAGGTATCGACTTTGATGAAACCTTTGATCCTGTGGCACGCCTTGAGTCCATTCGGTTGTTATTAGCTCATGCTTGTTTTCTTAAGGTTAAGTTGTTTCAAATGGACATAAAATCCGCGTACCTAAACGGAAATTTAAAGGAAGAGGTCTATGTCGCTCAACCTAAGGGTTTTGAAAATCCTGATTTCCCAGATCATCTCTTTAAGCTCAAAAAGGCATTATATGGGTTAAAACAAGCACCTTGTGCCTGGTTCGAAAAAATAACTACTTCTCTTCTTAGGAAAGGTTTTTCGAGAGGCGGAGTTGATAAAACCTTGTTTACCAAATGGAGTGGGAAATATGTTGTCATTGCTCAAGTATATGTAGATGATATCATCTATGGATTAACTTCTGAGAAACTTGCAAAAGATTTTCAAGTCTCTCTTGGCAAGGAATTTGAAATGAGCAATGTTGGTGAATTAAAGTTCTTTTTAGGATTACAAATTCAACAACATAAGGATGGAATTTACCTATCACAAGAAAAATATGCCAAGGATCTTGTATCAAGGTTCGGTCTTGATAAGTCAACTCCAAAAATGACGCCTATGCCCACTACTGGTAAAGTACATCAAGATGAGAAAGGAGTAAATGTGGATCAAAAACTTTATCGATCTATCATTGGAAGCCTTTTATATCTTACAACTACAAGACCTGATATTGCTTTTAGTGTTGGTTGTTGTGCTAGATTTCAGGCTAATCCAAAGGAATCTCATCTTGCAACTGCAAAGAGGATCATACGATATATTCAACATACTAGCGGGTATGGTCTATCCTATACTTTTGATACTAACACTGATCTTACTGCCTATTCAGATGCAGATTGGGCAGGATGTGTTGAAGACAGAAAAAGTACTTCGGGGGATTTCACTATGTTGGTTTAAATCTTGTGGCTTGGCATAGCAAGAAACAAAACTCACAATCCCTGTCTACATGCAAAGAAGAATACATTACTGCAAGTTCGTGTTGTACTCAACTTATATGGATGAAACAAATTCTCGCTGATTATGGAATTGACTCTGGTATAATAAAGATCTTTTGTGACAACTCAAGTGCAATTCGCATCACTGAGAATCCTATTGAGCACTCAATAACTAAGCACATTGATATAAGGTATCATTTTATTAGAGATCTCTATGAAAATGGTATCATCAATATGGAATTTGTGCCTTCAGAACAACAATTAGCTGATATCCTCATCAAACCTTTAGACACTGCTACGTTTCAACACTTACGGCAGTCTATAGGTGTTGTTTTGGTTCATTAGTTCTCAATCCTTTTGCCCCTGGACTCATTCATATCTTTTGGGCAATCAAGGCTTAGAACGCCAATGGAGTGTTGTTTCAATTTCGTATTTGTTTCTATGTAGATAACAATTCTGTTCGGTATCAAAGTATTCTTTTAAAACCTTTTTTTTCTTGGGAAAGTAAGGTCGCTCTTGTTGTTCTTTCGGGAATGACATTTCATGGGGAGAGTTCTTATTTTAACTTATGCTTAATTGCCATATCTTTGTGGGGAGTGCGGCTGTGGAATATTATAGTGGTTATCTTGTACCTTTATAAACTCCTTGATGAATGCATTTAGTTTCGGCTATATGATTGCATTTAAACAAAGCAGATTTGTTCTCTTTTGGTCATGAAGTATCTCTATGGAAATTTCATTAGGATCCCACTAGTTTTCGTACTTAGCCAATTTATATTGAAAAAAAGGGGGAGAATTAATGTGTAGTTCACACTACAAATACATATGGTTTACGGATCGTTATGTAAGGAGGAGTGGTTTTCACATGAGATGAAGTATTGACTAAGGGGGAGTGATACATATCATCATAATATTGTTGTCAAAGTTGTGATACAATAGAACTTTGATGTTGTGAAATAATACTATGACACTGTATAACAATGATTGAGAGCAACTGTTTTCTCATTGGTATAGCTACGGATCTTAAACTACGATGATGCTGAGTTGAACACATTTAGAATCATTGGAGTACTTGGAAGTAACGAAGATTTCGAGTAAAGTTGAAAAACCAAGGAGATCAAGCATTTGGATGAGAAGCTACAATGTTTATTTATTTTGTAATCCATATGTATTGATATTTTTGTAACTAAAATTGACAAAGGGGGAGATTGTTAGAGCACTACTTGGTCAAACTCGCAAGCATTGCTATCTCAAGCTTGTTTGTCAAGTTTAGTTGCAAGAACTATAAGTCTTGATTTCTAGTCTACTTATAGATAAGTCTCGGATTAGGATAGTAAGTGTAGTTGAGCTTTAGACTTCACGGCGTTCATCGAATGAAGACGAAGAACTACTCAAGGTAACTTGTGGAACTTCATCAACAAAAGGTATGTGGAGATTTGAACTCATCTATCACTCAAAAGTCTATCTACTCTATCTCCTATTTGAGACAAAAAGTCGTATTGCTATATAGACTTAAATTATACACAATTGGTATTTCGAGCCGAGTTTATCTCGCTTATCTATTTATCGAAATATGTATTGGTAAGCTTTCGCTTATACCAAGTTCATCTTTTATTATTGACGAAAGTCAAAAGATAATCATGTGAAAATCGCATTGTAACATCTTACATGATTTGTGTGAGACTGTCATTTGATGTAGACTCGGAATATTTCGTATTGATCATTCGATCATTTGAAAATTGCTTTGAACCTAATAGTTTGTGTGAGACAGCTCTTGTCGTCTTCCAAGAATGTTTCAATGACTTAAATGAGGGTTTAGAACATGTAACCATGATTGGATATAAACATAGTGTGTATTCACATTTGTGTAGTCAAAAACCGGGAACCATGGTATGCGTACTGGTTGGTAGTTGGAAGTCCGAGAACTAAGTATGCGTACCCGTATGCGTACTGGCGGAAGTCCAAGTCCCGTGAATTTCTTATGGAGTTTAGAAGTATAAAATGGTATGCGTACCCATACGCGTACTGGCGTAACCAAACTTAGTTCGGCAACTTAGGTATGCGTACCCGTTTGCATACTTAAGTAGGTTATGTTCTAAAATCGGTTTGTTCATGAACTAATACATTTATATAATAAGGAATGCAATCTTTTGGAAACCGTGGCTATAATGTTCATGAAATGATTCGAGTGAATCAAAATCAATTTTGCTTCAATTGTGTCTTGTATACTTCTATGAGAATATAAACAATTGAACAACTCTCTAACTAGTTTCATTTGAGTAATTTGAACTAGTTATGATAAAGATGAATAAGGTTGATATGAAAGTGCTCATATGGCTAACCATTGGTTAACTATTGTTGAACCAACTAAGTGTACACGTTTAGGTACGGTTACCTTTATCTAAATGATAGTATATTTCATTTGTGTATAACAAGCTAAGTTTGATCTAACGGTTAAAAGATATTAGCTTGAATCTAATAAGGTTTTCATCTAACGGTGAATATTGAATGCTTTGTAACCAAGGTAACATTGATTGCAAACCCTGATTTGAAGACTATATAAAAGAGGACTCCAGCAACTGGGAAACCTAATCCCCACACCTTCTGTGTGATACTAGTTGCGACTAGAGTCGATTCTCTTTTAACCTTAGGTTTTTCATGAAACCTTGTAGGTTAACGACTTGAAGACTTCATTGGGATTGTGAATCAAGACCCAACTATTTCTCTGCAGTTACGTGTTCTGATCTGTCTGTTTTCTATCGTGATTGAGTACTATCTTCTTTAAGATTTTCTTGAGATTTATTCTCCGATAGGCAAGATTGAAAAGTAGTCACAAACATCTTCGTCACATCGTTTGTGATTCCACAATATCTTTTTTCGTTAATCGTTTAAGATTATTATGAGGTGATTGATAATACTAGGCTGTTCTTCGGGAATATAAGTTCGGTTTATCAATTGGTTCCCATTTACATTGATTTATCAAAAGACGGAACAAAACTCATAGGTATATCTGTGGGAGACAGATTTATGTATACAATAGACTTTTCTGTGTGAGGCAGATTTTTTTATCAAGTCTTCGACTTTGGGTCGTAGCAACTCTTAGTTGAGAGTGAGATTGGGTAAGGGAATCAAGTGCGCTGAATCCGGCGTGGTTCAAGAGGCGTAAGGAACGTAACTGTACCTTGATCAGTGTGAGATTAAATAGGGTTCAACTACATTCCAGTCCGAAGTTAGCTTGCTAGCAGGCTGGTGTCTGTAGCGGCTTAATACAGTGTGGTGTTCAAATCTGGACTAGGTCCCGGGGTTTTTCTGCATTTTCGGTTTCCTCGTTAACAAAATTTATGGTGTCTGTGTTATTTCTTTTCCGCATTATATTTTGTTATATAATAGAAATATCACAGGTTTTTCGAAGTTCAATCAATTGGTGAATCCAACCTTTGGTTGTTGATTATATTGATTGACACTTGAACATTGGTCTTTGGGACCGTTCAAGTTGGTTCACATAATAATCAGGCTCGCGGATTTCTATCTATTTGATTTTCTGATTACATTGTGAAACAGAGATACAACTCTTGGATATACTTTTCTTGAGATTGAGTCTGACTGTCTAGTTGATTCTCTCGAAAGTATATTGGAGTTTGTCCATACAGATTGCTAAGCGAAATATTGGGTGTGTTTTTTAGACCCCTGCTTTGTCAAATCTAAAAACATGCAAGATGAAAATCGTTGGAAATAGCTTGTGTACTCACAATATATGCTATACCAAACCCTAGTTATCCTTCTTGAATGCAAGAATAAATTCTCACAAGAAGTTTCCTAGTACAAAAAAAATTAACCAAAAGAGTTTGCTCTGAGATTCCCAGATTAGTTTTCACTATTTCTATATTCATCAAGTTCCTTTTCAATAAAGTCTAACCTGGATTCAACAAGTTCTATCTTCTTTTAAATTTTCTTTGTAGAGGATTTTAGTTCACATCTTAGTGCTCGGACTTGTTCTAACATAAGATTCAACTTGAGAGATAATTCATCAAATTGAGAACCTGGAAGATTGTCACAAGGTGTAATTTTACTCTTGTATTGACATAAATCACTCTCTGATGATTCAAACTGGTTTTCCTTTTGGGAAGTTGCACAGTCCAGACTTCATCCTCCTTGCTTGAAAAACTTAAATAAGACATGGTTATCGTACCCTAATTTGATTTTGATAGAGGGATACTTTTGTGAAACCGATTACGGAACCTAGAGAGAGTAGATATATTTTTAGAAGAACCTATAATTTTTGTTATAGCCTTTACCCTAGACTTGATATGATTTACACATGTTTTTGACATAATTGCATGATCATGTGGTATATAAGTATTTGTCATAAACTTCCCTTTACTTAGCTCAATAAATAAATTTAGAGCACAGGAATTGTCGGACTTGTTATGTTAATACTATATCCACAGATGATACAACTGATTAGACACCATCCCCTTTTTGAGTTATTGCTTGGTCCTTCCACATTGTGGAGGATCAGGTGGCCTTTCAGGAACATACTTTCTTAGTCTAGGTCTTCTTACTACAGAATCAAGAGTTTGAGAGAAAAGACGCGAGTTTATTACCTTTGTTTTATGGAATTTTTTCTTGAAACTGTTGATTAATCTTCAAAACTTGTGAATCATCCTGATCAGCTCCTTTGAGAGTTCTGACTTTGAACCATTTTTATCCTTTGGATGATCCTGATTTTTCCACAAGAGACATTTAGACATTTTATGATTTTTCTTATGTTTCTGAAACAATGTAGTTGTAGAGGAGTTAGACTTTGAACCACTTTTATCCTTTGGATGATCCTGATTTTTGCACAAGAGACATTTAGATACAAATGTTGTATCCTTGTTATCATCTGAAATTCCTCTTGTTTGGAAGAGTTGTTCAAGACTTTAAAACATGGAGATTTGTGCTGACTACTCTTATAAGGATTTTTGGGAAAAGATAGTTTCTTCCTTTTATGAGTAGTAGGATCAATCGGATGATACTTTTCTTTTTGTTCCTGCTTCAACTTAAACAGTTCACATTCTATACTTTCAATCCTTTTAGTCCACATATCCTTTTTCAGTTGAAATTCAGCCTTTGTTAAACGAATTTCTTCAATTAAGAGGTCGATTTTTTCTTCTAAAGAAGATATATCTTGTTGTACGGAATAGCTAGAACTGTTTGAGTTATGAACCTAATTATTATCAACATATGTGAGAAAAACTGCGTTGGCCGATTCATCCTCGGAACAATAGTCTAAGGTTTCCATCCAGGCTTAAGTTTTCTCATAATAATCCTTGTTGGGACACACGAACTTATGATGACCATGACCAAGACATTTGGAAAAGACTAGAGAATCTCTGTCTATTTGAACCTTTTTATCCATATTCTTAATTGATGGTTCTTTATGATTTCTCCTTTTTCTCTGTCTAAGAGTTTTCTTCATCTGTTGTATAAACAGTGACAGAGTGCAATTAAGGATATTCTCATCTTTTTCAGCAATTTTTTCAGGACTTAGAGATTTTTTGTTAGCATTTCTTCCCACATTCGAAATGTAATGCCTGTCTCTTTTACCGAGTTCTAGATCAAAGTATTTCTGGAAAGTGTTGACAAGTTATTTTCTTCCATGATGGCATGTTTCTTAGACTCGTACCTTTCTGGTAAAGATCGAAGAATTTTCATCACAATGTCCTTTTCAGGAATGGTTTTCCCTAATGCAAAACATGCATTAACAATTTCAGACACTTTGCGATTAAACTCATCAAACAAATCTTCATCAGACACACTAAGATTTTCCCAGTCAGAATTTAGGTTTTGAAGCTTATCTTCTTTCTCTGAGGTATCTCATTCGAATACGGTTTCTAAGATATCCCAAGCATCTTTAGACTTAGTGCACGAAGTCACATGGTGCTGAAGATCTTGGCTTATGGTGTGAATAATAACATTTAACCTTTCAGAATTATGCTTTGCAACACTTATCTCGGATTCACTATATTCTGTTAAACCCTTCTCAACAGTGTTTCCGTCTCTAACAACTGTCGGAGGATTGTATCCTACAATCACATGTTTCTATGTATCAAAGTCACGGTCTTGTAGAAAGGAACGCGTAGCAATTTTCCACCATAAGTAATTTGTGCCATCAAAGGATGGTGGTACGTTTATCGAGATTGCACTCATGTCCATATAGTCATATTGCTTCAAACACAGACTTATTAGGTCTTACGCGTGTTTGCATGCTCTGATACCAATTGAAAACGTGGTGGTACAAAAATACACCACCAACTTTTTCTTAGGAAACCTGTATGGACTAAACTAAAATATAATTTCGAGAGTTCAACTTAATGAATCTTAAACATGAAAGATATGAAGAGTTTATACCTCTTTCTCTCATAATTAGAATGTTACAGAGACTAGTCCGTGAACCTGATTATACCGTGAGAGTACTTGGACAATTCTAAATATCAATATCCAAGAATTAATCAAGTCGTATCCAACTATTGCGATGAACTTATCTACTTGAATTGATTTCAACGTACAACCTGTGATATTTAAATTATAAAGATAAACAATATAATACAGAAAGAAATAACACAGATACCAGAAATTTTGTTAACGAGCAAACCGCAAATGCAGAAAACCCCCGGGACCTAGTCCATATTTGAACACCAAACTGTATTAAGCCGCTACAGACTCTAGCCTACTATAAGAACTTCGGACTAGAATGCAGTTGAGACCGAATTAAACCGACAACAGTTCAGTTACAGTCGCGCTCCTTATGCCTCTTGGATCCCAACAGGACTCCGCGCAATTGATTCCCTTAGCTGACGTCCTTTACAGCTTATGAGTTGCTTCAACTCAAATGAAGATTTTAAACCAATCTGCATCCCAGAGATAAGCCTATATGTGATTTCCGTTCTGATCAAAGATCAAGGTGAGGTAGGAAATCGATTGAAATATAAAAAAAGGTATGCCAAACCTTAAAATTCGGTCTTATGACTCCAGAAGAACAGCCGATATTGTTATTCACCTCACAAGTATAAACTTGTGGAATCACAAAGTCTGAGACGAAGAGAACTATGTGATTTCTATCTATCTTGTTTGTTGCAACAAGACTCGACAATCAAACAAGATCAGGATATACGAACTATCAAGATAACGATAGTTGGACCTGGCTTCACGAATCCCTAGGTGAAGTATTTTAGTCGTTAAACTCTAGAATGGTTTTAAGGAGAGGAGAACTCTAGTTTACAACTAGGATACACAAGAATAGTGTCAGGGATTCAAAAATCCCAGTTGTTTGAGGTTTTCCTTTTATAGACTTTCAAGATAAAGGTTGCTTTAGATTTAAGCTAAGATAACTTTGGAATCAAGAAATCAATTAATAATCACCGTTAGATGAAAAACTTGACTTGAGATTAACATAGCAGAACATACACTCTGGTTAGGATGAACCGTAACCGAACCGTGTGTAATGCTTGGTTCATAAAAGTTAGCCGAAACTAGCAAATTGAACAATAAGCTTAACCATTTTCATATAACACTTTAAGACTTTTCTTGAGTCACAAATGTGGTCAATCATGTCTAGATATGTTCTTAAGGAGTTATTCATATGCTGATTATCTCATAAAAATAATTCTGATGCATCTGAAAATATTCGACAAGGTAAGTACGTGTACCGGGTAGGTAAACTGTACCTGTTCGTGAATATTCTTGTAATAGTACGTGTACCGGGTATGTGTACCCTTAAGACAAAAACAGTTTCAGGAACTCACAGATCTTTTATGGTATGCATACTGGGTATTTCGCTTGAATACGAAGAACTACTAAGGGGAGCTATTGGAACTTCATCAACAAAAGATATGTGGAGACTTGAACTCTGAAAAAGCGGGGGTATAATAACCACACCCAATATTTCGCTTAGCAATCTGTATGGACAAACTCTAATATATTTTCAAGAGAATCAACTAGACAGTCAGACTCAATCTTAAGAAAAGTATATCAAAGAGTTATATCTCAATTTCTCAATTCAATCCGCAATCAAACAAATAGGAATTTGTGAGCCCGATTGAATATAAGAAATAACTTGAATGGTACGAAAGACCAATGTTCAAGTGTCAATCAATTTATATCAACAACCAAAGGTTGGATTATCTAATTGATTGATCTTACGCATAACCTGTGATATTTCAATTATATAAACAAATATAATGCGGAAAAGAAATAACACAGACACCAGAAATTTTGTTAACGAGGAAACCGCAAATGCATAAAAACCCCGGGACCTAGTCCAGATTTGAACACCACACTGTATTAAGTAGCTACAGACACTAGCCTACTCTAAGTTAACTTCGGACTTGAATGTAGTTGAGCCCTAAACAATCTCACACTGATCAAGGTACAGTCGCGTTCCTTACACCTCTAGAACAACGCCGGATTCTGCGCACTTGATTCCCTCAGCTGATCTCACCCACAACTAAGAGTTGCTACGACCCAAAGTCGAAGACTTGATAAACCAATCTGTCTCACATAGAAAAGTCTATTGAATTGATAAATCTGTCTCCCACATATAAACCTATGATTTTTGTTTCGTCTTTTGAAAAATCAAGGTGAACAGGAACCAATTGATATACCGGACTTATATTCCCGAAGGACAACCTAGTAATATCAATCACCTCACAATAATCTTAATCGTATGGTAGCGAAACAAGATATTGTGGAATCACAAACGATGAGACGAAGATGTTTGTGACTACTTTTTATCTTGCCGATCGGAGATAATACTCAATCACGATAGAAAATAGCAAGATCAGAACACGCAACTACAGATAAAATAGTTAGGTCTGGCTTCACAATCCCAATGAAGTCTTCAAGTCGTTAACCTATAGGGTTTCATGAAAAACCTAAGGTTAAAGGAGAATCGACTCTAGTCGCAACTAGTATCACTCATGAGGTGTGGGGATTAGGTTTCCCAATTGCTAAAGTTCTCCTTTATATAGTATTCAAATCAGGGTTTGATAACTTTAAAACAAAGCAATCAATATTCACCGTTAGATAAAACCTGATCTAAGAGCCAATCTAAGTTTGCTTGAAACCAAAGAAATATCTCTCCATCGTTAGATGGTCTTAGCTTGTTACACACAAATGAAATGTACCTTCATTTAGATATGAGTAACCGTACCTAAACGTGTACACCTTGTTGGCTCAACAATAGTTAACCGAAGTTAGCCATATGAATACTTCTTATCACCCTTATTCATCTTATGAACAATTAGTTCAAATGACTCAATGAAACTAGTTATAGAGTTGTTCAATTATTTATATTCTCATAGAAGTATACAAGACACAATTGAAGAAAAATCGATTTTGATTCACTCAAATCAAGTAATGAACATTATAGCCACGTTTTGCAAAAGATTGCATTCCTTATTATATAAATGTATTAGTTCATGAACAAACCGATTCTAGAACTTAACCCACTCAAGTATGCAAACAGGTACGCATACTTAAGTTGCCGGACTTGGACTGTGTCCGACAATATGTGAACGGGTATGCATACTATCACAAATCCAAAACAGCAGTTGAATTAGTACGCGTACGGGTACGCATACAAAAGTTCCCGGACTTCAACTGAGTTCGCCAGTACGGGTACGGGTACGCATACCAAGGCCCCCGGACTTTACCTGACCTTCCCGGTACGCATACGGGTATGCATACTATACCTGGTCTTGGATCAACATATATGCAAGTACGCATACTATGTCTATAATCCAATTATGGTTAAGTGTTCTAAACTTTATTTCAATCATTGAAACATTCTTAGAGGATGACAATAGTTGTTTTCACTGACTATTAGCATCAAAGCGATTTTAAAGTTATTTAAATAATCAATACGAAACATTCCGAGTCCATATCAAATGATTGTATCACACAAATCATGTAAGATGTTACTTGGCGATTTTCACATGATCATCTTTTGACTTGCGTCAAGAATATAAGATGAACTTGGTTGAAGCAAAAGCTTACTAACACATATTTCGAAAAATATGTAAGCGAGTTAAACTCAGCTCGAAATATCAAATGTGTATAATCGAATACTATATAGTAATACGACTTTTGTCTCAAGAAGGAGATAAAGTAGAAATAGACTTTCTGAGTGATAGATGAGTTTCAGTCTCCACATACCTTTTGTCGATGAAGTTCCACAAGCTCTCCTTAGTAGTTCTTCGTCTTCAATTAATGAACGCCGTAAAGTCTAAAGCTCAACTACACAAACTATCCTAGTCCGAGACATTTCTATAAGTAGACTAGAAATCAAGACTTATAGTTTTGATCACTAAACTTGAAAAACAAGCTTGAGATAGTAACTTTTGCGAGTTCGACCGAGCAGTGCTCTAACAATCTCCTCCTTTGTTAATTTTAGTGACAAAACTATCAATACATATGGATTACAAAATAAATAAACTTTGTAGCTTCTCATCCAAATGCTTGATCTACTTGGTTCTTCAACATTACTCGAAATCTTCGTCCCAAGTACTCCATGATTCTAAACGTGTTCAACTCAGCATCATATTTGTTGATGATTCGTAACTATAACAATGAGAAAATAGTTTCTCTCAATCATTGTTATACAGTGTCATAGTATTATTACACAACATCAAAGTTCAATTGTATCACAACTTTGAAAACAATACTATGGTGATATGTATCACTCCCCCTTAGTCAATACTTCATCTCACATGAAAACCACTCCTCCTTACATAATGATCCGTAAACCATATGTATTTGTAGTGTGAACTACACATTAATTCTCCCCTTTTTTGTCAATATAAATTGGCAAAGGTACGAAAAATAGTGGGATCCTAATGAAATTTCCATAGAGATACTTCATGACCAAAAGAGAACATATCAACTTGTTTCGATGATTTCACATATCCGAAACTAGTGTATTCATCAAGGAGTTTATAAAGATACAAGAAAAATCCTACAATATTCCACAGCCGCACTCCACACAAATATTTGGCAATTAAGCACAAGTTCAAAAAGAAATCTCCCCCATAAAATGTCATTCCCGAAAGAACAACAAGAGCGACCTTACTTTCACAAGAAAAGAAGGATTTCTTTGGACATTAACAAATCACGTGAAACATGAATTCGTAATCCAAAATACTCAATTAATTAACCACAAGAGAACCCATGATTAGTTTAATTTGAAATGCTCAACATAAGAGAACTTACGGAGCTACACAGTATATTCACAAGAAATAAATCAGGGAAATATCAATACTGCGGAATATTCAAAGATTCATTCTATTTTTCATCAATATTTTCATAGAGACGTATAATAGACTTAATCTTTGTAAACAAAATTTCATCCTATCTTCCATCAATATTTGCATAATGACATAATAGGCTTAACTTTTGTTGTTAAACGTTCATTCTATCTTTTATCAATAAAGACGTATGATAGACTTAACTTTTGAGCAAGTATGGAACAATCATAGTTCACGGACGCAAACACACATATCCTATAACAAGTTGCAATATATAAAACCATAAAGATTAATACTGCAAAATCATCTTCCAAATAAACTTTAGAATTGAAATAAATAAATCTAAAAACATTGTAAGATGAAAATCGTTAGAAATAGCTATGTGTACAAACAATAATTGTTATTCCAAACCCTATTTATTCTTCTTAAAACACAAGAATAAATTCTCATAAGAATTTTCCTAGACATAAATAAGAAAAAATAAAAAGACTCCTAAATCAACAAAATCGATCACGAATCGGCAATCAAGGATCACATTCGGAACCTCCACGAGTCTTGAGACCTTCGAGCTTGTGATTAACAACATTCACTGCTTCTTCAGAGAAGATATCCTCATTGAGAAGATCTTTAACATGTGTCTTCATGAGAACAAGGTCTGAATTAACCTTTTTCAATTCAGTTCTTAACATATCAAGACCCTTCATAATATCAACGAGTTGCAGTTTTGCTTCCTCAATGTATTTAAGAAAATCATGAACCACTTAAGCAGAGACCATGTCCTCATTCTCAACATCCTGATGTGTATAGGCATAGTAGCATGAGGCATCAGGATTTTGATTATCATCTTCTACTAGGGTTCTTTTCCTCCTCCCTTTAGACTCGAAACCAATACCTTTATCAAGAAAACCTCTTGCAAAACCACCAGTGATAGAAGGTGAAGACATTCTTGACAAACAATAACCTAGAGTATGCGTACGTAACTCAATAGGTTTTGTATATAAATGGTTTCTTAGGGACGGTAACTTTTAGAGATTCCACAGTTGGTTCGTGACAAGTAACATGGGTACTCTTACGCACACAAGCTTGACCCATAATAAAAACAAACCAACGCAGAAAACAAAAACTTTAAGACTCATCAGTATAATTTTGCTACGTGAAGATTTTTCTTTCACAAAATTTGGCTCAATAAATTTTTATCTCCATAGAGAAACAATTCAGAGCGCAAGAGTAGCATGCAACTTGATTGCAACAAAAACAAACAAACAAAATAACCTTCTTCGAAACAAAAACAAATGATGAATAGAAACTAGAGACACAAACAATACTTAGGCAGTGCTGTCTGCAGAAAATAGTTTATCTATGGACGATAAGAAAATAGGTTAACTATCCAGAAAGCATTTTGCCAAAAGTATACCCGATTATTAACAAATCTTAATCAACAGGATTTTTATGAGTAAGTATTCAACCCTTGTGATTAATTAGCACAAGTATGAGCTCTAAACTCATTAAATGAATATTATTCACGATTGAGTTTTTTCTTTCTTCCAATTCTAGAAGTAAAACCCTTTTGATGTAAAAAATCATCATAAAACTTGTTGTCATCAAAATATGAGACAAAGTTAGAATCCTTACCAGAAAGGGTTTGTGTGGAGGATTTTGACAGCTTGTTGATAAAATCCTCGTATCCTTCAATTATAAGATTAAGGTTGTTCTTCATATCTCCACCGTTGTTTCCATCTAAAGGACCCTTTTTCACATCTCGAACATCATTCTTCTCATCAGGTTGAGAGGGACCTTTCTGAAATCTCCTTGACCAATAGGTTTAGACATCCGAATGTCAGTTACACCCTTGAGTATTAGATCTAAGGTATGTTGAAGATGAACAATAGAATTGTCATTCAACCTAGATTTGCTTTTTCGTTCAACATGTCCTTTTGAATCACAAAAGAGACACACTTTCTGATCACCTGAGTGATTAGAGTGAACAGTGTTAACAATGTTGTTAAGAAATTTCTTCCTTCTGAGAGATGTGAAGTTTCCTTGATTAGAGGAAGATACAGGCACATCTTTTTCAATCGGAAGAGATTGCGATTTAGCTTTTGGAACTGAATTTTCAGTTGAGACAGAAGCGATTGGTATAGTGGACTCTTTAGAACATCCTCGAATGGAGAGTTTACTCAAAATATGTTCAATTTCCAAGGCATCATTTTTGAGTTTTTCCTCGAGGGAGAACCAAACTTTGTTGTTTTCCTCGCTAAGAGCCTTTAAATTGGAGTCACGAACTTTTACATTGTTTTTCAACCGATTGATTCTATCAGCCTGGATTCTAAAAAGATTTAGAATCAGTTTACTCTCTTCAGCTGCATCACTTTTTTCAACAGAGTCAGACTCGTTTGAAAGATAATCAGGAAAACACTTAACAGTTTAATCTTGTTTCGTCGGAGCATAGTGTTCATCTATATTTGAGAAAGACGAATCTTTCTCCTTAATAGATTTTATCGAAACAGAACTTTTGTCTCTGGTGATGCGTTTATTAGAGATAGCATTTCTGTCCATAGAGTCAGATCGCTACAAACACAGACTTATAAGGTCTTAAACATGTTTGCCTGCTCTGATACCAATTGAAAAAGCGGGGGTCTAACAACCATACCCAATATTTCGCTTAGCAATCTGTATGGACAAACTCTAATATACTTTCAAGAGAATCAACTAGACAGTCAGACTCAACCTTAAGAAAAGTATATCAAAGAGTTATATCTCAATTTCTCAATTCAATCTGCAATCAAACAAATAGGAATTTGCGAGCCCGATTGAATATAAGAAATAACTTGTACGGTACCAAAGACCAATGTTCAAGTGTCAATCTATTTATATCAACAACCAAAGGTTGGATTATATAATTGATTGATCTTATGCACAACCTGTGATATTACAATTATATAAACAAATATAATGCGGAAAAGAAATAACACAGACACCAGAAATTTTGTTAACGAGGAAACCGCAAATGCAGAAAAACCACGGGACCTAGTCCAGATTTGAACACCACACTGTAGTAAGACGCTAAAGACACTAGCCTACTCCAAGTTAACTTCGGACTGGAATGTAGTTGAGCCCTAACACATCTCACACTTATCAAGGTACAGTCGCGTTCCTTACACCTCTAGAACCACGCAGGATTCTGCGCACTTAATTCCCTTAGCTGATCTCACCCACAACTAAGAGTTGCTACTACCTAAAGTCGAATACTTGATAAACCAATTTGTCTCACACAGAAAAGTCTATTGAATAGATAAATCTGTCTCCCACATTTGATATTTCAAGCTGAGTTTAACTCGCTTACATATTTCTTGAAATATGTGTTGGTAAGCTTTCACTTTAACCAAGTTCATCTTTATTTTTGACGAAAGTCAAAAGATGATCATGTGAAAATCGTTTGGTAATAACTTATATGATTTGTGTGAGACAGTCATTTGATGTAGACTCGGAATGTTTCGTATTGTTCTATTGATAACTTGAAATTGCTTTGAAGCTAATAGTTTGTGTGGGAAAGCTATTCCCGTCTTTTAAAAATGTTTCAATGATAAAAATGGAGTTTAGAACAATTAACCATTGATTGGATATAACACAATATGCGTACTTGTATGCTAACTGTTTCAAGTTACTCCAAGTCCAGGAACCATAGTATGCATTCCCATATGCGTACTGGTTTAACAGTTGAAGTCCGGGAACTTAGTATGCATACCCGTATGCGTACTGGCGTAACAGTTCAGGTCTGGGAATTCAACTGAGTTTGGTCGTGAACGACAGTATGCATAATCGTTCGCAAACTTGCGGATATACCAAGTCCGGAACTCTAAGTATGCGTACCCGTTTGCATACTTCAGTGGGTTAAGTTCTAAAATCGGTTTGTTCATGAACAAATACATTTATTTATATAATAAAGAATGCAATCTTTGCAAACCGTGGCTATAATGTTCATGAATTGATTCGAGTGAATCAAAATCGATTTTGCTTCAATTGTGTCTTGTATACTTCTATGAGAATATAACAATTGAACAACTCTATAACTATTTTCATTTGAGTCATTTGAACTAGTTGTGATTAAGATGAAAAAAGTTGATATGAAAGTGTTCATATGGCTAACTTCGGTTAACTATTGTTTAGCCAACCAAGTGTACACGTTTAGGTATGGTTACCCATATCTAAATGAAGGCACATTTCATTTGTGTGTAACAAGCTAAGTTCGATCTAACGGTTGAAAGATATTAGCTTGAATCTAATTAGGTTTTCACCTAACTGTGAATATTGAATGTTTTGTTACCAAGGTAACATTGATTGCAAACCCTGATTTGAAGACTATATAAGGGAGAACTTGAGCAACTTGGAAACATAATCCCCACACCTCGTGTGTGATACTAGTTGCGACTAGAGTCGATTCTCCTTTAACCTAGGTTTTTTTAAAACCATTATAGGTTAACGACTTAAAAACTTCATTGAGATTCTGAAGCCAGACAACTATTTTCTCTATAGTTGCGTGTTCTGATCTTACTTTGTTCTATCGTATTGAGTACTATCTTCTCTAAGATTTGCTCAAGATTCAATCTCCGATAGGTAAGATAAAAAGTAGTCAGAAACATCTTTGTCTCATCGTTGTGATTCCACAATATCTTGTTCCGCTTCCATATGATTAAGATCATTGTGAGGTGATTGATATTACTAGGCCGTTCCTCGGGAATATAAGTCCGGTGTATCAGTTGGTTCCTATTCACCTTGATTTATCAAAAGACATAACAAAAACTCGTAGGTATTTCTGTGGGAGACAGATTTATCTATTCAATAGACTTTTCTGTGTGAGACAAAAAAATTTATCAAGTCTTCGACTTTTGGTCGTAGCAACTCTTAGTTGTGGGTGAGATCAGCTAAGGGAATCTAGTACGTTGAGTCCTGCTGGGATTCAGAGGCGTAAGGAACGCGACTGTACCTTAATCAGTGTGAGATTGGTTAGGGCTCAACTATATTCCAGTCCGAAGTTAACTTGTAGTAGGCTAGAGTCTGTAGCGTCTTAATATAGTATGGTGTTAAAATCTGGACTAGATCCCGGGGGTTTTCTGCATTTGCGGTTTCCTCGTTAACAAAATTTTTGGTGTCTGTGTTATTTATTTTCCGCGTTATATTTGTTTATATAATTGAAATATCACAGGTTGTGCGTAGTTCAATCAATTAGATAATCCAACCTTTGGTTTTTAATATAAATTTGTTGGCACTTGAACGTTGGTCTTTGGTACCGTTCAAGTTGTTTCTCATAATAATCAGGCTCTCGGATTTCTATCTGTTTGATTTGCGGATTACATTGAGAAACATAGATATAACTCTTGGATGTATTTTCCTTGATTAAGTCTGACTGTCTAGTTGATTCTCTTGGAAGTATATTTGAGTTAGTCCATACAGATTGCCTAAACGAAATATTGGGTGTGGTTGTTAGACCCCAGTTTTTTCAACATCAATGACACATATCACTGTTCCTGGCTATTTTCAAATGATTAAATCTTGAATCACAATTCGGCCATGAGCAATAAATTGTTCTTAACCAAATTCATCAAGTATGAACAAATGTTCTTAAGCTTAGAATATTTCGAGAACCATATTCAAGATATACTTGACTCGAAATTTCTATTATGCATGTACTGTCTAATGTAGTCATGCGACAATGACTCATAGATATAAAGGTGAAAACTTAAGAAATAGGTGGTTTAGTCTTCACTTACCTTTGTTGAAGAAGTTTTCCTGAGCTCCTGTTGATATTCGCCTTCAAACTGTAGAATGCAGTGATATCCGAATCCCAACTACACACTTCTATCCTAATCCGAGACTTGACTAAATGTAGATTAGAAATCAAGATATAGTTTTGGCAACTAAATTTGACAACAAGCTTGAGATAGCAATACTTGTGAGTTCGACCGAGCAATGCTCTAACACCAGTGACTAATCAAATTGAGGAATACATAAAGGAATTGAAGAGTTGATCAACCACCAATAAATTTATTATATCTCTGATGAAATTATAAATACTTATTCTTTGGAATACAAGTTGGTGTGGTGCAGAAGTAAATCAACAAGAACTTGTTGTCTTGCCGTTTCTTTTGGTTAAAAATGTTATAAATTTATTGAGTTATAGTACTATATATAGTTCCTTTTGACAAGTACTTTATGGCCGTAAATTAATTGATACGTTCTGAAATGCTACCATTTATTTGATGTTTGAAATTCTATTAAATAACATAAGTTATTTTTTGTTGTACTCCTTTACCTTTTTACAATAATATCTTTAGGTATTGGAATTATCAATTAGGTATCAAACTTGATAGAATGTGTGAAACAAATTGCGACAATCACGAGAGATTGGGTACAAAATATGATCATAAACCATGTACTTAAAAGGTATACTATTGATGTAATATAACTGTTATCTTGGGTTTTCTTTCAAATCATTGTTGCCATATATCTATTTTAATATCAAGCGCAATTACTTCTAACGATTTTTTTGCCAATTAGAAGTTGCTTAGCAGATTCAGACATAGGTTGACAGGAAGATATCGACAACATAGGTAAGTTCATATATCTTCATCAGTTTTCTCTTATTTACTTAATTATTATTTAAATTTTGTATTTTAGGTAATATATATGGACATATGGCATTTTTTAATTGGTGAGACACAATGAGATACCAAACAAAGAGACGTTAGAGCCATCTGCTCCTTCGACTGATTGTTCGCATCGGATATCAAGTTTTCTATTGAACTCCCTAAATAGGGTTCTTTTCACCTTTCCCTCACGGTACTTGTACACTATTGGTCATTGAGGAATACTAAGGCTTAGAAGGTTGTCCCTCTTTCTCGCGTAAAAGCGATCATCATCCGAACATGTCGCGTATTATTGAGAAGGATTGAACCTTGGAACGAATCTAAAGGGCTATCACCTTCTTTGGACAGATCTTCCAACCTTTTCACAATACAGTTCCCTTCACGCGTAGAACCTTGGTCATCGCTTGCTAGTTTTTCCATCATCCAATCTTAAATGAAAGATAGCATTCTTTTCAAGCTCTAACTCGCTTTCGCTTGCCGCGACTAACGGGGTACTATCTAGAGCCCAATATAATGATGGTGGAACGTGAATTGCGCCATACATTTCATGATGAATTTCATTGTCAAAAGAAGTCGCCTGGTTTTAGGGTCTTCGGAAGACTAGAAATTTAGACACCAGGGAAAAACAATAGAGTAACGGGACATGATTGTTACTAAAAATATTTATCAGAGGATGAAAAGACTATGATCCCTTGATAGTACTTAATACTCCTTCCGACATATTATTTTCATCTTAATACTATTTAGGTTGTTCCCAAAATACTATCCACTTTTTGTTTATAGTGGTCTTTCTCGTTAAACTCCCAAATATGTCTTGAATATTGTGTGATCATATATTTTTTTCCATGAGACTCAATTTAAACTCATAAAGAATATGTGCATAACTAGGAAACAAAACCTGGCTAGTTTGATGGCCTACTAAATTTTGTTTGCACCAAGATGAAGAGAGGGGCGTCTATAAGTGGTGAAACTACTAAATTAACTTTACTAGTTAAAATTACGTTTCAATCCTTATTCCCGGTACTACCAATCTATATCTATTTCTCTCGAAACCCAACAGAAAATTGAAATTGTTTTCCTTTTCAAATCAATTTTCATTCTATTTGAAATAATTTCTTGGATCCAAAACAATAGGTCGATAAGGCACTTTCAAGATGGTCGATTTTTCTTGATATTCTTAATCAACAAATAACATCAACCAACAATTGGCATATGTTTTTCATTTTTATGGCTGACTGTTCTTGATATTCTTGATCCATGAAGAACATCAATTCAGGATCAACATATGTTCTTTATTTTTATGGTCGATTTTGTTAGAGCACTTCTCGGTAGAGCTCGCAAGTGTTGCTATCTCAAGATTGTTTGTCAAGTTTAGTTGCCAAACTATAAGTCTTGATTTCTGGTCTACTTATAGCTAAGTCTCGGATTAGGATAAAAAGTGTAGTTGAGCATTAGACTTCACGACGTTCATCGATTGAAGACGAAGAACTACTAAGGGGAGCTTGTGGAACTTCATCAACAAAAGGTATGTGTAGACATGAACTCATCTATCACTCAAAAGTCTATCTACTCTATCTCTTATTTGAAACAAAAGTCGTACATCTATATAGACTTCGATTATACACATTTGATATTTTGAGCTGAGTTTAACTCGCTTACATATTTCTCGAAATATGTGTTGGTAAGCTTTCGCTTTAACCAAGTTCATCTTATATTCATGATGAAAGTCAAAAGATGATCATGTGAAAATCTTCTGGTAATATCTTACATGATTTGTGTGAGAAAGTCATTTGATGTAGACTCAGAATGTTTCGTATTGATCTATCAATCACTTGAAAATTGCTTTGAAGATAATAGTTTGTGTGAGATAGCTATTGTCGTCTTCTAAAAATGTTTCAATGATTGAAATGAGAGTTAGAACAATTAACCATGATTAGATATAGCATAGTATGTGTACTTGTATACTAACTGTTGCAAGTTATTCCAAATCCGGGAACCATAGTATGCATACCTGTATGCGTACTGGTTGGTTAGTTGAAAGTCCGGGAACTTAGTATGCATACCCGTATGCGTACCGGCGTAAGTTCAAGCCCGGGAAATCAACTGAGTTTGGAGGTATGCGTACCTGTTCACATACTGGCGAACCCAAACTATGTCCGACCACTTAGGTATGCGTACCCGTTCGCATATTTGAGCAGGTTATGTTCCAAAATCTGTCTGTTCATGAACTAATACATTTATATAATAAGGAATGCAATCTTTTGCAAACCGTGGCTATAATGTTCATAAATTGATTCGAGTGAATCAAAATCGATTTTGCTTCAATTGTATCTTGTATACTTCTATGAGAATATAAACAATTGAACAACTCTATAACTAGTTTCATTTGAGTCATATGAACTAGTTGCGTTAAGATGAACAATGTTGATATGAAAGTGTTCATATGGCTAACTTCGGTTAACTATTGTTGAGCCAACAAGGTGTACACGTTTAGGTACGGTTACTCATATCTAAATGAAGTCACTTTTCATTTGTGTGTAACAAGCTAAGTTCGATCTAACGGTTGAAAGATATTAGCTTGAGTCTAATCAGGTTTTCATCTAACGGTGAATATTGAATGCTTTGTTACCAAGGTAACATTGATTGCAAACCCTGATTTGAAGACTATATAAGGGAGAACTCTAGAACTTGGGAAACATAATCCCCACACCTCCTGTGTGATACTAGTTGCAACTAGAGTCGATTCTCTTTTAACCAAGGTTTTTCTAAAACCATTATAGGTTAACGACTTAATGACTTCATTGGGATTGTGAAGCCAGACCCAACTATTTACTCTGTAGTTGCGTGTTCTGATCTTGCTGTATTCTATCGTGATTGAGTATTATCTTCTCTAAGATTTGCTCGAGATTTAATCTCCGATAGGCAAGATAAAAAGTAGTCACAAACATCTTCGTCTCATCGTTTGTGATTCCACAATATCTTGTTTCACTACCATACGATTAAGATTATTGTTAGGTGATTGATATTACTAGGCTGTTCTTCATGAATATAAGTCCGGTGTATCATTTGGTTCCTGTTCACCTTGATTTATCAAAAGATGGAACAAAACTCATAGGTATGGCTGTGGGAGACAGATTTATCTATTCAATAGACTTTTCTGTGTGAGACAGATTGGTTTATCAAGTCTTTGACTTTGGGTCGTAGCAACTCTTAGTAGTTGGTGAGATCAACTAAGTGAATCAAGTGCTTAGAGTCCTGCTGGGATTCAGAGTCGTAAGGAACGCGACTGTACCTTGATAAGTGTGAGATTGGTTAGGGCTCAACTACATTCCAGACTGAAGTTAACTTGGAGTAGGCTAGTGTCTGTAGCAGCTTAATACAATGTGGTGTTCAAATCACGACTATGTCCCGGGGGTTTTCTGCATTTGTGTTTTCCTCATTAACAAAAATTTTGGTGTCTGTGTTATTTCTTTTCCGCGTTATATTTTCTATATAATTGAAATATCACAGGTTGTGCGTAGTTCAATCGATTAGATAATCCAAGCTTTGGTTGTTGATATAAATTGATTGACACTTGATAGTGGTCTTTGGTACCGTTAGAGTTGTTTCACATAATAATCAGGCTCGCGGATTTCTATCTGTTTGATTTGTTGATTACATTGTGAAACAGAGATACAACTCTTGGATATATTTCCATTAATTGAGTCTGACTGACTGTCTAGTTGATTCTCTTGGAATTATATTGGAGTTTGTCCATACAGATTGTTTAAACGAAATATTGGGTGATGTTGTTAGACCCCCGCTTTTTCAGATTTATTTACTCGTAACTTTTTCATCCCATGTCTAAGTAGCCTCATTCACTCAATTTTACATTCTCTCAAGTCTTAGGATTGAGATAAGAATTCCTAGATTTGGACATGTTCCACTTGGCCTTGGATCCAAGGAAGTAAAGTGCACTACATGCAAAGATGGATCCATTAACAAAAATTGACGGATAAGGGGTTTTAAAATTATTTAAAACCCCATTGTTTAACTTATTGGGTAGGCCTCAAACTAGAAAGGAAAACAGAATTTGTTAATATTTTCATTATTGGATCTCAGTAGTCTATTTCTTTGGTTGTAAGATAAATATAAATACAATAATTAAGAAAAGAGATGATCAAGGAATCCTTCGCCGTTACCTAGCGTTAACAGGATTAGAATACTTATCTATTGTTCGTAAGAACCATTCATTACCAACCGTGGAATAACAGCTAGATCAGTGTTATCCCCAAAACTCCTTCACTCACTGGATACGGAAGTTCTCGACTACCAGATTCTATCCAACGAACCACCAAGTAGTAGATCACTCAAGGTGTAATCCAATCGAACGCCTTAAGCTTTGTGAATTAGGTTAATCCCAGTAGTTAAACTCTTAGATCAAGGTTTACTTGCTGGTGTTGTTTTCACACACGATTTCTCCACAGAATCCCTCTGTAAGGTCTCGCGATTTCTACTTGTGTGGAGAGTTAATCGACGATTACTTATCTCATAACTTCTACTAGCGATAGAACAAGCAATAGACTAATCTAGTATGCATCCCAAATCGATCTAAGAATCACTCATAAACCTTAGATATGGTAAAGACAAACGATGATGATAAAAACTCTCAATAGATTTGTATTAATAATAAAGCTTCACGCTTAGAACATTGAATTCATCCTTAATCAACAAAGGATTTAGCTACTCATATTACAAAGAAGATGAATAATGGTGGTTTCCCCCTAAAGGGGAAAACCCTAGGTTTTGATATGAGATTATCGATATATGATTTTACATGACCTAATACCTTTTTATAGGTTTACATTGCTTGGCCATCAAGTATCTAGTTTGGTTCAAGAACCCGACCCGAAACTATGAAATAAAGACCCTAACCGTGACCTTAGGCCTTCACAAGTATGCATACCCGTTTTTATACTTGTTAAGTATGCGTACAGGTATGCGTACCTCAAATTCCAGCAGAAATTTTCGGAACTAAAGTATGCGTACCCGTTTGCATACTTTACTGTCTTCGGCATTCGATAAAAAGCTTGTTTTGGCCACAACTTCTTCATTCGAACTCGGAATGACTTCATTCTTTTTGCATTCTTTTTATCTTTCAATTCTCTTCAAGATGGTTATGATAAATCCTTAATTTGAATGAGTTAATCTCGGTGTTTAGCCTGTGTCTTGATTTTGAGCATTTCTCCTTTTCGTCGCACTTCTTCCACTTCTCTTGGACTTGGGCACTTGGATACTTGGAATTCTTCTCTTCTTAACTCTTTTCATCACTTTGTATCTCCTTTTTGGATGATTCACCTAATAGAGACAAATAAGAGAAAACAAGAGTAATAATACGAATACATGCAAGAATAATAGCTAAAACAAGTATCGAATGGATACTAAAATCATATGAATTATGCACTTATCAAATTCCCCCACACTTAGCTTTTGCTAGTCCTCGAGAAAACTAAAATAAAATAATCTTAAATACAACAATTCCATGTCGTTGAGAAAACGGTTGCACTTAGCTAATGCAACATGCCTTTAAACCCCTAGGTGTCCCTAGTGGACGAGTTATAGTCTCGTGAGGGCTTACAAGAGGTATACCAACAAAACCTACTCCAATCTCTCGCCTTGGAAGAATCACTAAGGATAGACACAAAGTAGAAAGCCAGATAATTAGCTTGGATATGTTATTTAGCTGCAAACATCCCACATACATTTCAATCATCACACATAAGCAATTACTTACGTGTGACATTCAACCTGATTGCAAAACTCTACTAAGATAGTCATCGTACTTGATACAACGTTTGCCACAACACTCGCATACTGAAATCACATGGATAGATAAGAGAATGGAAATAGAAAAGTGAAGTGTGCAAATGTTGACTAAAGTGAAAGATGTTACCCACAATACTTGTATGAATGTCGTCAAAGGATTCTTATTTATAGCGCAATAGTTGAGAGAAGCACCCATTTAACTCGACCACATGATTATATACTCTAAGCGCATGTTCCTTTTCAGCAAGTACGTGATAGTTGCCTTGGATCCTGCATTCCACGCTTGCTTAGGCGACGGAGACAGGGACAACGTTTCACACATACTGCTATCCAAGTGTCGAGAACCTCATCAATAGTCTTTTTGACTTGCTATATAATGACGATAGGTTTTTATTTTCATCGACTACATGATTAGTCCGCAATTCCGGACCTATCATTTATTAGTGTCGATAAATGAAGATGAGCCTTATATAAATGTTTTTTTTTCCGGCTCACTCTTTATGAGTATAAGACAATTGTCTATGGGGCTTTTATATACTCAACTAATGATTACCTTTCTACAACATCCACGGCAGTATCAGGATCCCACCAAATCACTTTAGAGAAACATAAAACTGCAAAAATAAAAAGAAAGTGATTCAGTAGTGATTAATTGCGAGGATGAATCTTTCAAACGACTACCATGCTATTGCTAGCAACTGAGTTTCGCATTCAATTATGAACATATATAATTAAGGATTGTAGAATGACAAAGTGGAACTCAATCTACAGCCGTAAGAACTGTTTCAACCTTAAAAGGTTTAGAGTGTCATCCTAAATAGCTCATAATTAACTCCAAAAGATGAAGTCTCAAGGATGAAAGAAATCAAAGAGTATTATTTATTTATTTTATATGCAAGCCAAACATGCTTAACTACTCCCCCACACTTAAACTCAACATTGTCCTCAATGTTCAAAACCGAAAATTCTGATTTCTGACATACAAGCCCTTAAAAACTCGAAAACTGTACAAATGGGTAGGGAACTAGGAAAAACATCCTAAACAAAAGTTGTTCGCCTACATCTTTTCTATAAGGTGTCAAAAGTGCACAGCATTTCGATAAATGGTCTGACTTTTATGGCCTCCGGACTGACAGACATGCAATCTGAAAAAGTTCTGGAAAAGTACCGAAACTCAAATGTCCAGGCCTATCGCTCAAACTTAACAGACTCCGAATTCATATTTTATTTTTGAAAAAGAAAGATGAGTCTGTCCTCTTTAAAATTTGGGGTCAAATACTCAAATCGGACTCCGTATGAAGTCTCGAGAGCTGTTTTCGTGACAACTGCGCAGTCAGAATTTTCCTGACGAGAATAGCTTCGTCAAAACTTTCATTATAGATATAGGACTTTGTAAAATCTAAGATGGGAATGCAAGATATGATATGCAAAACTAAGAAAACTAAAAACAAAAGGAATAGAGATACAAAACCAATGGGTTGCCTCCCACGCAACGCTCGGTTTAACGTCGTCAGCCCGACGTTATTGTTATCGTCCGTACACCAATAATCTGAAAATAATTCAAATAATAGCTTCACAAAAGCGTTAGTACAAAATATAAATATTGAAGCTATCACTTTATTGAAGTTTCCACCACACTTAGTTCTTTCTACACTCGGAAGTGGATAGAGAACATAGAATTCGGGAACTTCAAAAGGTTCCTCAGCTTGGTGAACCTGCACAATACTCGAATCAAACATATCAAGTGGTGGATACTTAGAAGTAAAATAATCCGTTAAAATTTTGGAAGAACACAACTCTAATCCTAAGTGAGGTATTTTCTTAAAAGTTGGGTTAACAACTCTTTTAGAATCTACTTCGATTAAAGATAGAGGATCAATAGATATAGAATTAAGCAAAGGATTAGACAAACCTTGTACCGGATCCTCATTAATTATCTTCAGTGAATTATTTACCTCAAGTATATCGTGGTCCTCTATCGAACTGTTATTATCTAGCTCAATTGGGTCTTCCACGACTTCAATCCATTTGGTTTCTTTCTCAATTTCCATATCTTCAACAATCTCGTCATTGGAATCGGAATCCTCTCCTACAAAATATTTGTTGTCGTCCTTAGGAATTTCAGAATTAATTTGGTTTTGAGGCCAAACTTCTTCTTCATTCATTGTCTTGCTGAGTTGAGCAATGCGATTCCTCAGGATATCCATAGTCCTTTGAAGTTCTTGAAGCTGCTCATCTTGATTATGGTAATATTGAAATATTTGTCCTTGAAACTCCTCCATCATGGTACACATTCTTTCTGCAACACTCGAAGAAATCGGATTAGTAGCATAACTATCCTCCCATCCTTGTGATTGTTCACTTACACGCCCGTCATAAGGTTGTTGACATGTATGAGAATATCCATAAGGTTCCGTGGGATATTGATCATAGCCAAAAGATTGGTTTTGATTATACCCATAGGATGGTTGGTAGTTATCATATGAATGAGACTGAAAACCATATTGATTACCACTGTTGTATGTGTAATCTTGTGCTCCGTACATATTATTTCCATACGGAAACATGACGACTCACAAGAAACAGAAAAGCAAAACAAAAATAAAAATAAAAACAAGCTAAATAAATAACAAATCAATTAGCGACTAATCCCCGGCAACGGCGCCAAAATTTGATGTGTGTCGTTAATGCAACAAATTAATAAATATATTTCCCACTACTTAACTGGTAATATAGCGGTAGTAAGAGATCGTTCCCACAGAGAGCGGTGTAATTGATATGTTATTTGATCAACAAAACAAAGTAAATAACAAAAGGGGGTTTTGGTTGTAAGATAAATATAAAGACAATAATAAAGAAAATAGATGATCAAGGAATCCTTCGCCGTTACCATGCGTTAACAAGATTAGAATACTTATCTATTGTTCGTAAGAACCATTCATCACCAACCGTGGAATAACAGCTAGATCAGTGTTATCCCCAAAACTCCTTCAATCACTGGATACGGAAGTTCTCGACTACCAGATTCTATCCAACGAACCACCAAGTAGTAGATCACTCAAGGTGTAATCCAATCGAATGCCTTAAGCTTTTTGAATTAGGTTAATCCCAGTAGTTAAAATCTTAGATCAAGGTTTACTTGATGGTGTTGTTTTCACACACGATTGCTCCACATAATCCCTCTGTAAGGTCTCGCGATTTCTACTTGTGTAGAGAGTTAATCGACGATTACTTATCTAATAACTTCTACTAGCGATAGAACAATCAATAGACTAATCTAGTATGCATCCCAAATCGATCTAAGAATCACTCATAAACCTTAGATATGGTAAAGAAAAACGATGATGATAAAAACTCTCAATAGATTTGTATTAATAATAAAGCTTCACGCTTAGAACATTGAATTCATCCTTAATCAACAAAGGATTTAGCTACTCATATTACAAAGAAGATGAATAATTGTGGTTTCCCCCTAAAGGGGTAAACCCTAGGTTTTGTTATGAGATTATCGATATATGATTTTACATGACCTAATACCTTTTTATAGGTTTACATTGCTTGGCCATCAAGTATCTAGTTCGGTTCAAGAACCCGACCCGAAACTATGAAATAATGACCCTAACCGTGACCTTAGGCCTTCACAAGTATGCATACCCGTTTTTATACTTGTTAAGTATGCGTACCGGTATGCATACCTCAAATTCCAGCATAAATTTTTGGAACTAAGGTATGCGTACCCGTTTGCATACTTTACTGTCTTCGGCATTCGATAAAAAGCTTGTTTTGGCCACAACTTCTTCATCCGAACTCGGAATGACCTCATTATTTTTGCATTCTTTTTATCTTTCAATTCTCTTCAATATGGTTATGATAAATCCTTAATGTGAATGATTTAATCTCGGTATTTAGCCTGTGTCTTGATTTTGAGCGTTTTTCTCCTTTTCGTCGCACTTCTCCCACTTCTCTTGGACTTGGGCACTTGGATACTTGGAATTCTTCTCTTCTTAACTCTTTTCATCACTTTGTAGCTCATTTTTGGATGATTCACCTAATAGAGACAAATAAGAGAAAACAAGAGTAATAATACGAATACATGCAAGAATAATAGCTAAAACAAGTATCGAATGGATACTAAAATCATATGAATTATGCACTTATCATCTTCTTAGTTTTGTTGGCAGTCAAACAAAATGGGACGAAAGGAGTAAATCGGTCTCTT
This sequence comes from Papaver atlanticum, assembly GCA_023531105.1. Lineage (NCBI taxonomy): Eukaryota > Viridiplantae > Streptophyta > Magnoliopsida > Ranunculales > Papaveraceae > Papaver > Papaver atlanticum. Next base: position 9,414,917 of record JAJJMB010000948.1, on the reverse strand, counting down.
ATCTTGTAAATCACAATTGAAAAGTCCATGGGCAAGAATCGCCCCAGTGGTAGTAACCTCGAGATCTACCGAGATCCAGGCATCAAACCTCACTCGGCCGCGTTTTTGATAAAAATTAAAATAACTATGGTTTTCCTTCCTAGTTTGGGGTCTGCCACAACGAGACAAAAACAAATATTTAGAAGTAAATTAAAAAATGCCTTATCCAACTATGTTATTTAATGGCTAATTTATTCTTGATTAATTAGTGTTAATTTGGGTGATTAATTGATGTTTAATCATGTTAACCTAGAAACCAACTAATCTTAAATCATCATCAAACTATGAAAAAAGTTTGATTTTTTTTTGGAAAATCCCAACCATGAGGGATATACGTTCATGCACTTGTAAACCGATTCTAGGAATCGATTTATAAGACTTGGAACATATACCGATTGTAAAATTCAATAGTTTTTTCGTGATTAATTTTCGCTAGAATCTGTTTACATAAATGCCCAAGTAAACCGATTGTGAATCTTGGCATTTCTTCGACTGTTTTTCTCTTAACTTCTTCGTCCGATGTCGGAATGACCTCATTCTTTTTGCGTTCAACTCGTATTTTCATGCTCTATAAAATAAAGATAAAAATTTCAGGGTTTGTGAAAAAAATTCAAACATTGTTAATGAATTGGTTGATATATGCATTAACATAAACCGATTGTGGTTGATGTTCATCAAACACGAAGAACATCAACCCATAATCGGTTTATGTAGGTGTAAACTAAATACCGATTCGTTATAGCATCAACCACAATCGGTTTACGCTAATGCACGCATAAAACGATTCTGGTTGATTTTCAGATAATTTGATGAGAAAATTTCAGAGATTCATAGTTAAATCATTGTTGAATCTCTCTTAAATGGAACGGATTAAAGGGATTTAACTCAATCACTTGAATTGTTTGTCGACAAAATATTCTTTCAAAGTCCAATTGTTGTTTGTGATTATTAAGGCGAAAGATGACAAAATAAACACACAGCGGAACACAGGAATTACGCGGTTCAGCTTATAGCTTACATCCACGGGAGAAGAGAGGAAATCATATGATTACTATTCTGCAAATACAATGGAGTCTCCATCACTAAAATATGAGTTCTAGGTGATAATTCTGTCCATAAATAAAACTGTATACAAGGCAAGAATAACACTCACAATATATGATAGAGTGCACTCTAACACAAAAGGAAAAAGTATAAACATAGCAGATCCTCATATATTCTCTTCTCCGCAAACACTCCCCCTCAAGTTGGTGCGAAAATATCAATTGAACCCAACTTGCCCAGTATTTCACGAAACTTCGCAGTTGGTAATCCTTTTGTGAAGAAGTCAACTAACTGTTGCTCACTGCGAACAAAGGGAGTGCTAATGACTTTGGCATTCAATTTTTCACGTATAAAATGACAATCCACTTCAATGTGCTTGGTCCTTTCATGAAATACCAGATTTGATGCTATATGAATTGCCGCTTGATTATCGCAAAACAATTTTGCTCGATATTCTGCCACGGCACTTGATCGAGAGACAACACTTTGTTTCTTGCTCTTCCATGTAACTATATTTCCTCCAACAAAGGTACATAAACCTGTTGTAGATTTTATTTCTACTGGACAACCAGCATAGTCAGCATCGGTATACGCAGTTATGCAACTAGTCGTTACAGAACTGTGGCCATTTTTACGCATCCAAATACCTCTCCCAGGTGAACCTTTTAGATATTGGATGATTCGATCGACTGCGTTCATATGACTGATTTTAGGAGCATGCATGAATCGGCTAACCAAGCTTACTGCGTACGAGATATCTGGGCGAGTCATCGTCAGATAAATTAGTTTACCGACTAATCTTTGAAACAATCCAATATCAGACACTAGCTTTCCATCATCAGCAAGTTTAACGCCACTGTCAATAGGTGTGTCAGATGGTTTAACTCCCATCTTTCCACTCTCCTGTAATAAATCCAATACATATCTCCTTTGATTAAGAAATATACCCTTGTCTGAGTAAGCAACCTCTATACCAAGAAAAACTTTAATATACCCAAGTCTTTGATGGCAAACCTTTTATGTAAGAATTCTTTTAACTTTGATATTCCCTTTTGGTCATCACCTGTTATAATTATGTCGTCGACATAAACCAAAACAATAATGGTACATGCGAAACCCTTTTTAATAAAGAAAGATGGGTCTGCAGTACTTGTTTTAAACCCACTAATTTTGAGACCGACACTCAGTTTCGCATACCAAGCTCGCGGTGACTGCTTAAAACCATATATAGCCTTCTTTAATTTGCAAGCGTACCCATAACGATCCTCTTGAGGATATATATACACTTCTTCCTCTAAATCACTGTGTAAGAAAGCATTTTTAACATCCATTTGAAACAGTTTCCAACCTTGGTTCACTGCCAATGATAAAAGAACACGAAATGTATTCATTTTCGCAACTGGTGCAAACGTTTCTGTGTAATCAACTCCATATGTCTGGGTAAATCCCCTTGCAACTATCCTCGCTTTATAGCGCTCAATGGTTCCATCACTCTTATACTTGATTTTGTATATCCAATGACATCCAACAACTTTCTTCCCTATAGGCACTTTAACTATATCATATGTATCATTTTCATCAAGTGCTTGTAATTCTTCTTTTATGGATTTCCTCCATACTGGTTTGGAATAAGCATCTCTGAAATTAGTAGGTTCACACTCATTTGATAATGCACTCAAAAATGAAAATGAGAGTGAGCGACATTATCATATGTCATGTAATCTTGTATAGGGTAAGAAATTGTATGATATGTGAGAAAATCCTTTAACTTTTCTGGAGGGTGAGTATTTCTTTTTGAACGTCGCAAAATTGGAAAAACTTGAGTAGATGGCTCTGCAGCTGATGTTAAGGGTGAATTTATGTCATTAAGGGACACATCTTCGGGTTCAGATACTGCGACAGGTTCAGGTACTAAGGGTGAACTTATTTCACTATCTACCGGAAATATATCCTCACCATTTGAAGGTACTGTTTGTTCACTTGGTGTCGAAGCAGAATCTGTTTGAAGTGATACTGAAATAACTGGTGTCAAATCAGCTAAATACTCCCCCTGAGACCGATTCTCGGAATCAAGTAGTGGACGGAAAAAAGAGTCTGTTTCAATAAATCTAACATCACGAGAGACAACCAACTTTCGAAAAGTAACATTGTAACATATGTATCCTTTTTTGGTCGATGAATAACCAAAAAATACACAACGAGTTACACGAGCGTCTAACTTATCACGAAGAATTGCTTGCAGATGTACATAACAGACACAGCCAAATACTCGCAGATGAAATATATTGGGATTGTGACCCTTCGAGACTTCCAAAGGGGACTTGAATTCGATGATACGACTTGGTAGTCGATTAATTAAATAAGTGGCAGTTAAAACCCCATGAGATAAGTACTTTTTCGGCACATTCATATGAAGCATAATAGCTCTAACGGTTTCAAGAATGTGACGAAGTTTCCTTTCAGCTACCCCATTTTGTTGAGGTGTTCCAACACAACTAGACTGATGTATAATCCCTTAACTTCGAAAAAAAATAGGTAGTGGACCTTTAACAAATCTTGTGTCGTTATTTGATCTAAACACCTTAAGTTTAACACCAAATTGAGTTACTACCATGGCATGAAACTCCATAAAAGCAGAATACACTTCAGTTTTTGACTTCAATAAGTATAACCAAGTTGCTCGAGAATAATCATCAATTAATAATAAAAAATACTTGTATCCATCATAAGAATCAATAGGTGCAGCACCCCATAAATCAGAATGAACTAAAACAAAAGGTTCACTAGAAATAGATATGGACTTAGGAAATGGTAAGCGAGTTTTCTTAGCAAATTGGCAAGCATCACAAACAGTTGATACAACTGACAAGGATGGAAAAAGACTCGACAAAATACGAGATGACGGATGCCCCAAACGATAATGTAGAATCCGGTTGTCCAATGAGCTGATACTATGCAACGCTTTGTTAAGGAAATTGTAACGATTAAACAGATAAAGCCCATGCGAGTATACGCCTTCACCAATCAATTTCTTCGTCTTTCGATCCTAAAATATGACCGATGTGGGGGTGAATATAACATTACAATTCAATGAATTTGCAATCCTCCCAACTGATAATAGTTGAACAGGGAAGAACGGAACAACCAAAGCATCATCACTTAAATAATTTGGAAAAAATATTAATTTTACAACTTCCTAAGATGGGTACGGATTTTCCATTAGCAACAGAAACCATTTTCTTTTCACAGTTAGGATTGAAAGAATGAACTGAATCTAGACTATTGTCCATATAATCTGTGGCTCCAGAATCAACAATCCAACTCTTTGTTTTAGCAGTCGAAGTAAGATAGGCTTGAAGAGTACCTGAAGCATGAGTAGATGGGTCGTCAGATGCCTTCATTGTGGACTTACCATATTGTTGAAGAAATTGGTTTAACTGGCTTAGAGTGATAGAAGTATCAGCTACAAAAACTTGTTCCTTTTGCTCTTTCTTTTTTACTGTTGTCGAATGTAGGTTTTAAGTGTGGGTGAAACTTCCAACAACGATCCTTTGTATGCCCGGTTTTATTACAGTGATCACATCAGTAAGTTTCTCGTTTACCTTGGCCCTTCTTGCGATTACCATACGATTTTCCTCGTTCAACAGCAAGAGCACTAGCTTCCTCTCTAACAAGAACAATTTTGGAGTCCATGACTTCTTTTCGAGTTTCTTCACGCTGAATAGTAGCAAAAATGCTAGAAAGCGAAGGTACAGTCGAGTTCATCAATACATGACTCTTAAGAGCTTCATATTCAGGCTTCAAGCTGTGAAGTACGGAGGAAATTTTATCTTCTTCGGCACGCTTAAGAAGTACTTTGGGGTCTATAGTATGTGGTCGATAAATAGCTAGTTCGTCCCACATTCGTTTCAAGTTCCCATAATGCTCAATAAAGGGTTTATCTCATTGAGTTGCTGCTGCAATTTCATGTTGCAGATGGAATATCCTTGCTGCATTATTTTGATTACCATATAGTTCAGCTATAGAATCCTACATGTGTTTTGAAGAATCAGAGAACTTAAAAACGTCTGAAATAGTTGGTTCCATGGAATTGAGAAGCCAAGTCATAACAAGATGATCTTGAGAAATCCATTATTTTAATTTCTTATCATCACTTGGTCGACTATTTTTGCCGTTAATGTAACCAAGTTTTGATTTTCCACCAAGAGATAAAGTCACAGCTCTTGCCCATGCTACATGGTTGGTACCATTAAGAGGTACGGGAGATAACTTTATGCTTGTATTCGAATCAGACTCTGACATATTGAAACAACAAATTTTGAAGAATAAGGATCTCTTCAAGAAGAAATAAGACAGAAAAAAAATCTAGCAATAACAAGATCCAGAAATCAATGACCAGAGATCGCAATAACCTGCTCAGATGCCATAAGGCGAAAGATGGCAAAATAAACACACGGTGGAACACAGGAATTACGTGGTTCATCTTATAACTTACATCCACGGGAGAAGAGAGGAAATCATATGATTACTATTCTGCAAATACAATGGAGGCTCCATCATTAAAATAGGAGTTCTATGTGATAATTCTTGCCATAAATAAAACTGTATACAGAGCAAGAATAACACTCACAATATATGACAGAGTGCACTCTAACACAAAGGAAAGAGTATAAACATAGCATATCCTCATATATTCTCTTCTTCGCCGACAGGTTTTAGTTTTTGATTATCATGGAAATTGAAAAAAATTGGGTTTTGATTAAAGATTGGATTGTTAATAGAAATGATTATCATTTTTGTATTTGTTTTAGATATTTAAAATTATTAAGATTTGTTTAAAGGGTAATTTAGTATTTTAATATATTTTAGACATTTCATATCTCCTTTCCTAGGTTAGTTGAAGAAAAGGATAGGCCCCAAATAAACACACTAGCCCCTACTAGGAAGGTTGTTTTTCCAATACAAATGTTGTTTAAATGATAGAATTACTAATAATTAATGTTTGATTCCATTTTTATATACAGATTCTTCAAAATCTTTGAGAACTCGATCTCGTACTATTATTGAATGAAATTGAATTACAGCTTTACAGTAAATTTATTTAATTTATCATTAGGATCAATTGCTGGATGCATGTATTTACAGCTTTACAGTAACTTTGTCTCCATGCATGCAGTCAAAGAATAAAAATAATTTAATACTACGCAGTATATGAATGTCTTCAGTATAATTCCAGATGTAGTCGTAAATATCGGCATGCGGTAACAAGCCCTGCATGAGCTAGCAACAAGCGGTGAGTTCGGTACAAGTTAATACCGGAGCAACCACCTGTGAAGTCGTCGTCATAGCATTATTTCATGGACAACGGCAATTACTATTACCTCTAGGGAAGTTGGTACAACAAGAAGGTGTATTAGGCTTCGGAACCGGTGGTCTACTCTGTAAGGATTGGTGATGAATAATAAGCTCAATCTTTTTGTTGTTATTATCGAACTCATCGTCATTTTCGGTAGCCATTTTCAATAACCAGTCCTCGTTAAACTTGTGATCTTCTTGTAATGGCCTCGCCGCCTTAACTGCTGGTAATTGACTACTATTGAAGAATAAGAAAATGAATATAACAACAAAAACTACTAGCTTGAAAAAAACATTTCTTGTTTTCATGAAGCCTGCCATGTTGAGATTATCGTTCAGTTTGCTGTTTGATTGTTTATATGATATGAGATGACGATGATGATGATGATGAGAGCAAATTTAAGCATAAACTTTGGTTTTTGGATATGTTTATTAAGGTAAAGATGATGATGAGAAATGAAATGAGATGTTTGATATTTATAGGCAGTATAAAGCGCCTACTCCGACTTGGCCAACACGATTTTGACTCAGTTATGGGTTTGAATCTTGAATCACTTGAGTCAGACTATATGGTCGTTACTAATACTTAAATAAATAAAGCGCGGATACGACTACCAATTAAGTTCAACTTAACAAAAAAGTCCTGCAAATGTCAATATGTTGGAAATTTTTGTTTATGAATGGGTCTTCCATTCATATATACATGCATGCATTAATGTTGTTAAGGGGTGACCCATAGAGAATCGTAGTCAACGGATAAAGATGAACTCATGACTCATGTATTTATCCGCGGGTCATTTCCGTTTCTTTCAATAGCGGATCGTTATCCACTGACATAAATTTTTGTAACGAACTCTCGGGACTTTTACGACATATTGTCCCCTCTGGTGTGCCTGAGCTAGCCTTTGGAGTTATCCACACAATACCACTGCAACGAGATCCATGATTCTTGATTTACCCTGCTCGATCGATGTATACGTTGTAACTAAAGGGTTTTCCTTTCCATCTCTATCATCTCTCACGGAAAATGGATCATATGACCACAACCCATAAAGTATGGGAGTAGTGGACAAGTAAACTATGTGTCTGGGTGAAAAGGATACAAAAAAATTTAGTCATATATACTCTTTACTTTAATTTTTATTATTTATGATATCCTTTTCTCTCTCTAATTTATTTTCCCTCTCCAATTTAAAATTAATCGCGAAAAATGTTTTAACTTTCGAAATATAAATCGGATTTTAATGAAATTTAGATTTTTGGAAATGGCTCGAAAATCTCTACAAAACAAGATCCATTGTTGATATGCAATTCGAAAAAAAAAAAATTAAACCAGGCCGAGGATACATTATGCACCCAAGTGCAACTTGACCAAAATTTATTTTATATAAAAATATGCATTATGCACCCAGGTGCAACTTGGCCAAAACCTATTTCCTAAAAAAATATGCATTATGCACCCAGGCCAGGTGCAACCTGCACAAAACCTATATCCTATAAGAATACGCATTATGCACCCAGGTGCATCTTATGTACTTCGTAGATAAATCTAAATTTATCATAGTAATCACCTACAATATAAGATACCCAACAAGAATTACTAGTTCA